>CM073773.1:43101326-43167533 GCA_037158775.1 Hetaerina titia | reverse complement strand
CTTGATACGCCCTATCTACCCCTCGCACTCTCTCGTCTAATCCCTCGCATTATCCCAACATTCCCCACCCAGTCCAGTGCATTCATGGGAATTACCCTCACTTATGCCCTGATGTTTCCTTTGTGCCCTATGCATGCTCGTATTGATGAGGGATGGAAAGGGGATTTCTACGATTTAAAGTCCTTTCGTGTGGCATTGAATCAAAATGTAGCCATTTCAAAGTAACGAATGATGAGGTCTCAGGCGTGATGTGGTGGAAGCGTAACATATTAAAACCACAGGTATTGCAATTTTCCACTAGATATTTTATTTCGACACTACCGGTTTCGATGTTTTCACATCTGATGATGATGTGAAAACATCGAAACCGGTAGTGTCGAAATAAAATATCTAGTGGAAAATTGCAATACCTGTGGTTTTAATATTTCAAAGTAAGTTCACATTGGGCACCCGCCGTAGCTGATTATTCTAGTCTCTTTCAAAATCATGGAGATGTGACCAAAATTGAAGTATTATTATGCTAAACTAGTGCTCAACCATCACTGAAACAAATTTCCGGCAGTTTTTATGACTTGGGAGTTTTCTACCTTAATATAAGCACTCAAATATATTTCAGAATGGAGCTGAGGTACACATTGCAGAATGAAGTAAAAAGTTGGTCTCATTCTAATGTTTATTGGCAGTAACTATTGGAGGTTACACGACTTCATATACAATAGTTAGAAAAATTTATTCACACAATGGCGAAGGACCAAAGGGGACGAAGAAAAATATGAAGGTATTTAAAATTTTGGGGTTTTTTCATATGAAGCACATTCCAAACAAACCTTAATTTAAAATACGGCGTAACGATAATAAATCACTCCACAATTCAACTCCAGGGTAAAAGTGTATTAAAGTTGATAATTCGTTTTCACTCGCCACTCTCGGGCATAAATAATGATGATGCGGACTTGTAACCAGATTTTCTTTAGTGAAATTCAAAATATTACCCTAGTCACTCCAGTTCAAAAATACTGGAACACTCGTCCTAACATATATTTCTCATACCCGCATTATGGGGGCGGTATGAAGAAAGTTCTGCGGAATTAATTTCGCACCAATTAATTCGTCCGTCTGTCCGTCCTAGACGACACTTCCCTCTCACCCTTATCACCGCCTGCACTCTGCCTTCCATGCGTCCCACCGACCCATCCAACGTCCAACGACACCACCCCTCCCCCAGAAATTAAGCTTCCGTCCTCTCCACCCCACCCCTTTCCACATCCTTCAGCTCCACTCAAACCCCCATCTCGTCCCTCGCCGGGAGCCACTGTTTGTGGGAGGGGGGTTGAGGGTGAGAGAGGGGAGGGTGGGCGGGAGGAAAGAGAAGGAGGCTATCATGACGACGACACTCCCCGACCACACTCATCCATTTCGCGCGGTCCTCTAGAGCCAACCACCCCCCATACACACCCACTTTCCACCGGGTCATCCCTCATGGCTCCCCCACTCGCTACCCCATACCCAGCGGGTACCTCCACACGTCACCCGCCCGCCCCTCTCGAAACCGCGGCCGCCGACGTGACGGCGACTTCCCGCGGTGAGCGGGAGAGAGGATGCGGGGGGGGGGGGTTAAAGCCCAGGGTGGCGGCGTCTCACCAACTCCCTCCTAAACGCACACGCATCCCCCTCTCGCCCTTAACCGCTAGTACCCTTTCCAACCTCCCTCCAACAGCCCCTCCCTATGGGGCGATGTGTGGGGTGGATGCACTTAGCTTTGGAGCACGGTGGCGATTTTGGAGAGGCCTCCAAAGAACGCGAAATCTGCACGCGATGGGGTTGGAGATGGAGGGACGCAGAGAAAGAGAGAAAGAAACGAGAACAGATAGGTATATGTGAGGGAAGAGACACTCGTCGAAAAGGGCATGGACGAAAAAAAAAGTTAATCCTCAAAGTGAAACCAATTTGATGGCGGCGGGCGATTTTTTTGTGCAAACCGGTTCCGTGTCCAATTATATGAATTAAAGCCAGGGTGCATGCGGGAGGTTTCATACATTCATATAAAAATATATGTGTGCCCTTACATAAGGAAATGCCGCGAGAACTGCGAGGAATGGCCGCGTTCGTATCCTTGTTTTTTATTCTCCCCTCTATCGCTCCCTCTCCGCAGCCCTTCATCCCCTTTTCATGTGCGCGGCCACTCGAGGAAATGTGAAGGTGAATTTGTTCCACTGGCAGAAAAAGCGGGAAATGCAATTTTCTGCACAGTGGCGAGGGCCAGAAATAAATTTATAATGAACATAGTGGATTGGGGATAAAAAATTGAATTGAATTTAAGGGACTTGCACGTCAATTTTTGTTAAATCTAAACATTAGGATAAAGTGTTTTGGACCCCTTCTAAAAGATTTCATAAATACGTTACGAAATCGTCTATTCCGGCGATGTCTAGTGGAAAACGTGCTATTTACGCTATTTATATTTTAAATATGATTGACTAGGTTTACCACGGCTCTCTCGCACTTTACAAACGCTCCTTGCATCTAACAACAGTATTATTGAACTAGGAATCCCGTTGGGCAACAAATTTGCCCGTAATGGTTAAAAATACAGTAAAATACTATTACAACTGGTCATTCTTGTAAAAAAAGGTTCAGAACACATTAGAAACTTGTTAATCAATAATTGCCCGACATTAATGAACGATCTATTCGGTGTGTAACAAGAACATTTAACAATACGGAGTTATCACTACAAAGGACAGCATATTTCAAAATTTCTATTATAACATTTAAAGGTTCACCACGGCGTCACAACATTGGATATATCCGACTGATAAAATATATCAATCGAATTTGTTAGAATTAACTAGTTGACAACAACACAATCTAAATCTTTCAACGCAACAAGCTTAGAGATACTTTTTGATCTTGAATTTGAACGGTAAAAGGAGGTTATCTATCCATATAAGGTAAATAAGTTTCACTTAATTGGACATGTCTTATGGCATTAATTTTTACTATTTCGTACGTATGGCTGTATATAAAGTAGACATAACTCTTATATAAAGTGGAAAGAAAAAACAGTCAAGCAACAAGTACCACCTATTACGGAAAAATTGGCAACTGTAACGTTGGAAAATTACCCCCCGCAGAGTGAGTAGGCCGGAACCGAAAATGAGTAGTATCAGACGACTTAAAGGCTTTAGGGCATTGGTGAACTGAGTTATTATTCGCATCCAGATAATTATAGTCTCTAAAAAAACAATACGACTTTCCCGGCTAAATTCCAGGTTCAAGTTCAAATCAAAATGATTTGTAAACTAGGGAAATTGTCATATGTTATAAAAATTGCAATTAGAAAATAAGAAAAAGAATACGGACGATTAAGTCAATTAACAAGCGCTAAGGGAAGATGGTAATATGTGAGGATCCTTGCGGCGTCCCCCTCCTTATCTTTGCCGCATAAGGTAGCTATATAAAATACAGATTCAGATGCCATGTGATGCAACTGTTCCGTAATATCGATGTGGGGAAACCAGGGTGCTTCCACGTACCGGCAGGGTTTGAGGTAGAGGCGAGTGGATAAAACCGAATCTCTTCAAGGTGGGAGGAAAAAGGATAAAAGAGGGGGGAGGGGGGGAGATTGAATGCTTGTAGAGGAAGAGAGACAGACAAAGGAGTACGACGAGTCCAGTCCGTTACGATGAGACGGCCTTTTCCTCTTTCCTGGGTTCCTTATGGCGTCCATCGTCCCGTCTCCCCACGGTGTGCGGGAAGGAGGATTTTTCTCCCACCCTCAAGAGCTTCGGTTGTCCCCCACTAGTCTCTCCTCCAAGCCCTCCCTGCCCGTGGACACACCCTGGTTTCCCCACCTCCTATGTTTAATAAATCTATATTGACTCTGTACAGTGAGAGCTTCATTTAAAAATTATGTGGTACATCGAAATTAGTCGAAAATACATCTTCATGAAGTGGAAAATTAGAAAAATTTTCGTCTCTCTTTCTAAAAGTAGCAATATTTTTATATATTTTTTCCAGAAATATTTTTAAATACTGCCAAAATATCTATATTTCTATGTTTTCGAAAAGTATCAGATTTGACAGAGAGTGTAAATTGACTTTTTTTAACCGAATACTTAAATTTTATTTGGTAGAAAATACATGAGTTAATTTGAAAGATGGTTGAGGCCGATACTTTCTGGAAATTCGTTTATAACGCACGAAGAATGAAACAAAGACTGCGTTTCCACAGAAAAAGCACTCTTTGATTTTTTTCTTCGTGCGTTACATATGAGTCACACAAACACTGCACAATATGAAGTAAATTGTAGTATTTACATTCCCAATGTTGTGATTCTGACTCATATGTCCGACAAAACCCAAGGAGCTATTTGCACGACTACACATGTACGTTTTACATCGGCTCTTCTTCCCGTGGAAAAACGGAAACGTTAGAGGACGGCTACTTAACTAAGTCTACACTTAAACAGATTCACAAAAATTCTTTACGCAGGAATATTTAGAGCCTTGAACACGAATTAAATAGGGCACTTATCCTGCCAACTTGGGTAAGGAACGATTTTCTCAGGCACACGCAAATTTCTGGTCCTCGGCTCGAATTTTGCCGCAGGGTCGCCTCCACGGTTTCAATATCATCGCCATCCCCCCAAACTGCTGCGGGGGACCTTTGTGCCGCATCATTCAGGAAAAAACGAGGGCGGGGAAGGAAGTAATGGAAGGTGCGAGACGGCGAGAAAAAGAGCAAGAGAGAAAAATAAGGGCGACACATCAAAAAATTGCCACTTGGGGCAGAGGGAGCGCGCAGGGAAGAGAGGCAAAAACACGCTCAAAAGGAACGCGTTGTGGGTGATTAATCTCCAGTCACGCAGGCACTCCATCCACGACTCCGTCGGCATTTTATAACGGACGACCACAAAAGAGCATTTTTCAAACCAAACATCCATGGCAAGGTGGAGAAGATCACACGTCGACCGACCTCCGATGGGTGCGACAGAAAAATAAAAATAAAAACGAGACTAAGGCGCAAGACGACTTGGGACACGAGAGCGGGACCGACGGGCTGGCTGATGCCTCTCAAGAGCGCCGCGACGCCATTTCCCGCAAAGTCGTCCGTTTCACCGCGGAATCCCTCAAAAATTCAGAGCCTGTCGGAGGAAGGAAGTGACACAGTTGTGGGAAGGGGGACTCCGGTTCGTGGCCCAACAAAATACCGCGCTCGCCGGTCAAACCCACGACAATGGATCGCTGCGACCCCCTTCTGCCCGAAAATAAAAGTATTAATGCGCTTCCCGCTACACCTACTCCCGCGAGCGTGATCCCTGGTGGCTTGGGAGTGAAATCTGTCACGCGCAGGGACTTCTTGAGAATGGCAACGGGCGGCGAAAAGCCCGCCTTTCCGAGGCTGATATTTTCCCATCAGGCACTCCAAAAATAGCTCCCAATGGCGGAAGGAACGGCGAAATAACGGCATGTGCACCATTTCTTTCCCTTGTCCTCTCCACCCTACCTAAATCGTGATCTCCGACAATTTGAGCCCACCATAGGTGTAAGTATCTCTAATGGTGCAACTGAAATTCCAAAGAAGGGCAATAGCTATAGTCACGAAATGGTATCTGACCATTTCGCAGAACGACGAGCTCGAGAGTCGAAAAAATAACCTTCCGTAAAATCTCCTTCCGGCCGCTCCGATGGATAATACAAATTTACACCAATAAGTGAAGCGATATGTGAAATATTATCAAGACCAGAGAAACATAGCACATAGTTGGTCATTTATATATAAGCGTTATGCATGCGTTGTTCCCTTCGAGTTTTTCGAATCCATTCCAAGTGAACTACTAGCGTATCGCAAGTAGGATCTTCAAGTATATATTTTTTTAGGTAATCTACCGGTTAAGGTAGGTTTTTGGATGGACACAACTATCAAATGAACATTTTTTTCAAGTATATTATGACTCATTTTATTATTTTTATTAATGTTTCAAACTTTTATTAATTTCTTCCATACTATCTTTACGTACTTCCTTCGTCTCGGCTTCATCCATGAATGGCTTCAAACATGCCTTTCTGTTGTTAGGACCTTTGAGACTCCTAATCCTAGGAAATCTTCGACCAAAATCACTGACGACTGTCTGCTTTTCTCCTATCTACTTTCATTAGGTTTGGAGGTTTATCATCCATTCTCTAATCATGGCCAACCCAACGTTACGCTTTCTGTCATACTTGTCCATTACAAGTGAACCCTTTTCACATTCTATCACAACTCAAATTATTTCTTCGATGTATCTCCTATTTTTAACACAAAAACTTCTCAAGACCACACCATGTTGTTGACGTTCATGCTTGACATGGATGTTGTTGACGTTCATGCTTGACATGGGAATATCCACTTTTCCCTTCCACATAAAACCGTGGGGTTTGGAGGGGAGAGAAATTTCATACTCGCACATTTTTTAGACCTTAGACAAATATTATTTTTTTTATATATTCTACTATCAAACTTAACTTTTGCAAACATTCGAACGTGTTCTCGCTATTTCCATCCACAAAATGCATCTAAATGCAATGTTTGTTCTCACCAAACGATTTCACAACCTCTGAAAAGAGGGCTGCTCTACCTACACACGTCCGTTTATTTTGCATCAATAATCATGCAGTGAAACATTGTACCTACGTATCAGGAGCTCAATTTCCAGAAAATGTCCCCATTTCGCTGGCGTTGAATGCGCCAATTTTAGCTGTGATTGAAGTTCACGGCAGTTACGAGAGTTTATCTCGGTAACGATGTCCAATCGACCTCGTGTTTATACGACTTTAAGTTTCATATAAAATCCACTCCCGAAGTTTAAAAACATACACGAATGACCCAATACGGGAGACGATATTTCTGTTCCATATACAACAGTCATTAACACACTGTGTAAATGAAGGAGTAAAAATAGACGACCTTATTAACGAAATATACGAGAGAATCGTTATTAAAGTTCATTGCCATGACTTTTTAAACTACCAAATTAGGTGCAAAGAGACGTCAAACAGCGCAGGACGAAATAATTCACAATAGTTTATAACGGCTTTTGAGGAAAGATGATAATCAATCGAAGTAAAGTGATGATTACCAGAATTCTAATCATTATAACCACTCGGATGAAATAGATTTTTCGAGGAACAAATTGAATATTGAGAGAATATTTGAAAGTGAGGGACAGGCTTGAGCATAAAGCAAATGGGAAGGGAAAAAAGATTCGGCAGAACAAAAAATGTGTGCGGCGATAAGGGAACTGCCACAGACCATCATCAGACGGAAAACGAGGAATGAATGGACGAAATGGGGACAGAGACGGAAAGGAATGGGGAAAGAAAGATGGCCGGGGTTTGAGGAGAGGGGTGAGGAGGCAGCGCATGAGAGGAGAGAGGGGAGGACATCGAAACAAAGGAGACGAGGGCAAAAAAAAACACGAACGGCGATAAGCGCGCCGTAACATACGGCCGAAGAAATGAAAAAAAGAGGCCGAATGAATCGAGAAAGGAAATATAAACCCGAGGGGGGAGAGTGTGGAGGAGAAGACGTCCACAGTGAGAATAGAGGGATATAAGCAGGAGGAGGGGGCGAAAAGGAAGGAGGAGGAGGAGAAAATTCATGCGGCCATGCGTGAGGAGGAGGAAGTGTGGACGATAAAGATGGCGAGGGATACAGAGAGATTTGGGAGGGGGGGGGAGAAGAAAGGATGAGAGTAAAGAAGCCTCGTACTACGCGGAGCCCGCCTCGATGTATGCGAAAATGCATTCAAAACCAAAATGGCACGGGCGGAGTGAATACATTTTTAAGAGCCGTTCCAGAGGCACGAAAGAGAGAGCGAGAGAAACGGGAAGGAGAACAAAAAAGAACACGTCCGTGCGCACACACACACAAAACACGTACTGACACAAAAAGATACGAAATGAAAGGAAAAAAAGGAGAGTGGGGAGAAGAGAAGGGGGGGGAGGTTTTAAAGCTAGGGAGTCACTGAGTGCTGGTTTTCCTGGAGTGGCGCGGGTGGCGGAGTGGGAAAGTTGGAACGGGGAGGAAGGGTCTCATGGGAGGGGGTTGCGAAAAGGGGGGAGAATTTACTGGAAGAGGGAGGGGAGAAAGAGCGTAACAGTCACGCCACCCTCCGTCACGAGCACTCCCTGGCGGTAACCCCGCAAACCTCGCAGCTCTCACACCAACTCGGACGACGAGGACCGAACCCCACCGCTCCCCCACTCGACGTAACCCTCCCTCATCCCCTCTTCACCTTCCCCCCCAACACCAAAATACTGCCCTACCCCCACTGCCCTACACCGCTCGCA
The DNA here is from genome assembly GCA_037158775.1 of Hetaerina titia. NCBI lineage: Eukaryota > Metazoa > Arthropoda > Insecta > Odonata > Calopterygidae > Hetaerina > Hetaerina titia. The sequence goes on along the minus strand of CM073773.1, from coordinate 43,159,199 downwards.
CTCGAGAAGAGAATGCGCACTGCCGAGGCACAAGTGGTGCTCGGGAAAGGGTGAGGTGCGCGCGCGGTGGGATGGACTGGCCGGCTGGGGAATACCCAGCTAAAAAGGTGCGGGGAGGGCGTGCAGGGACGACGGTCGGGCCGAGGCGTCGCGACTCATGTGGGCGCGGGGGAGGAGCCGCGGGGAGTGAAGGAGGCGCGTGTGGCACATGGGAGCGGTCGAGTGGGTGAATTAAAAACCCCGCACGCGGGAGATTATACGAGTGGGCAAAGCACTTGTGTACGGCGGCGGTGGGATCGAAGACGGGATGGAGACGAGAAGGGAGGAGGCCGTGGGGGAATTCGGTGGGGAGATAATAAGGCGATAAATGGGGGGTGGTGGGCTAGGGGAGTGGCACTGGAGTGAAGTAGATGCGGGGAAGGAAAGTGAGTGGACAAAAAAGGAAGGGGTGGCGTTTGATAAGTGGGGGCCAAAAGAATGGAGACTCGATAAAGAAGAAGGAAAGATGGACTCCTCAAGGAGGTCTGGCGGGAGTTGAGATGTGGAGAAAAATAGCCATTTCCTGACACAGGCCGCCGTCCTCTGCACAGCCAATAATTCATGAATGAAACTTACGTAGCTAATCGAATTTAAAATCAATGAACGAGTCACTAGTTAAATTTTGAATGTCCATGTTTTTTTTAAGTCTGTGGAAATCCTTATGTCCTCTTGGATTTCTGAACTGAACAACCTAACAGATATTGGCCCCAAAAATTGCTGCCCTCAGGTTTTAGCATTACTAAAATACTCAATTCTTAATCTTTCCTGATTAGCTAACCTTATGCTCTACCTGATAGCATTCATTATACCTAAATTTCCAGCGTATTCTCCATTAGTCCTTACACTGTATTCATCTATCTAGCCTCAATTTCCATCTTATGCACAATTCTATGTGTTTAATTTTATATTTGCCTTCATTATTTTTCAGGAAATGGATTTCGATTAGAGTTACTGACAAAGCATCAGCGTAAAATAAAAAACTGCAATTCGATCCGAATTATCGACCCAAAATCAACGAGTTTTCAACGCAAACATCTAGTGCGTTGGAATGAATCGTACTTGGTACATATCTAAACCCATGTATTTTATCTTTCGTCGTCAACTCTTGAATCATTTTGAATGGAAGATTTTTATGGGAATTTGAGGAATAAAAACGCCCAAATTAATTTTACATGATCAAATGTGTTCTATGAAAATGGGACAGCCAAAAATAAAGCGGAAATAAAGAATATAAAACAATATAAAACTGAAAAATATGGCTTAACCAGAATACACTCGGAAATAAGAGAATACACACCAGGCACGCGATTTCATTTGGCATTCAGTTCTCCAAATTACGAAGCGCAAAGTAACGGAGTGAAGAACATTTGGAACTAAATGTACAGGACTCAAAAAGCAGTCAAAATACGGCTCGATATTTTCAACGCATAAACGTTATCAATTCCATCACATTACTTCACAAAGTTTAAGGACAACCAAATTAAAGAAATTTTTTCAGCGTTAGAACAAGTCTTTTCCAAACTTTTCAAATAGCAATTTAAGTTTCTACAACAAATTCCTCATTCGCGCTAAAATTCCCACATGAATCATTATTATAGTGCGCATAATTTGCATGCATCAACAGTGGAGCGAAATATTATTATTTTATAAGTATTTCCAGAGGAAGGAAAACCGCTACCGGCTCATTGCTGGTTATTATGAACTCATAGAATCCCAGGCCAGGTTATTTGTTAGAGAAAACCATATTTATTATCTATCCCGGAGAAGGCGATGTACAATGGGAAAGAAACGAAGAAATCCAACAACTTCAAAGTAAAGAGACGCAATGGACGACCGCAGTCGGCGTTTGCTTGTTAGCTGGCCGGGCGTCCCCTCCGCCGCTGACCATAATCATACGAGCTTACTCGTTAAGTCACGAACAACAATCGTCTCCTCAGCAAGATTCAAACTCGCGGGTGGCTTCCGAGCACATTAAACAGACCAACTAACTCCGTCGAGATGGAGGGAGGCAGTACGGGGAGATGATGAGGCGTGCAGTAAGGGCAAGCGTGAAAGTGGCAGGCCAGCAGAAAGGCACAGAAAGCAAGAGGCGCTGAAGGATGCGGACGCGCTACACCGGCGAACCCTTGCGACGAAAATCGAAAAAGAAGGAAGGGTGAGAATCGGGGAGAGGGAGGGTAGGAGCGACGACCTGAGCGCGGGGGAACGGGAAAATTGATGAAAAGAAGGGAGACCAAGGGCGAGGCCGAAAGGATGATGAATGGGCGTAAGGAAAGCATTACTGGAGACCGAGGAGGAAAAATAATAAACGGGACGGAGGAGGGGGGGGCAGAGAGAAGGGGGCCGAGAGAAGGGGGCAGAGGGAAGGAGGGACGAGAGAAGAGTGTGGACGACGGAGACTTTCGAAGGGCATAGAAAAAAGAGAAATGGCGGGATTTAGAGTCTACAAAACCTCGCCGCAAGTCGATCCCGAAATGTTGTTAATTTCGTATCATATCTTTCCAGTAAAACAAAAGGGCTCCGAGTTGCCGCGAGGTCGATTCGAAGCAAACTGACTTCGCGAGGGAGGGCTAGCGGGGCAACTGGTGGGGAAGGGGAAGAGGGAGGAGTGGAGGAACCGCTGACCTCCCTTGGGGAAGACTGAAATGAAACTAGACGGCGGGGAAGAGAGGGAACAAATGGAAAAACAAGTTAAATGAAACTTCTTCAGAAAGTGGACGTGCTTAAGGCTCTCAAAAGCTTGGCTTTCGAAGCACCTCCACCACCCACCCACCCGCCGCATATTTATTTTAATTAAAAATTGTTTGCCAATGTTTTTGGGGCTTTCAAGCAAAAAGACCTTTCGACGGACCGGGACTGAACACTCCAGACAGTTATTGATGCTCCCTCTGTGGTCTCAAAACAACCAATTGGTGCCAAATGACTGCAGCGACACCAAGACAAATGTGACACTTGTATAAGTAGGACAGGTAGTTCTGAGTTATCAAAGTTTTCGAGGAAAATTTAACAGAAGATCACGGCAAAGAAGCCATGCGGCTATTTCTGTCACAGACACTAATGATGTAAACGAGTTATTTAAGACTCAAAAATGTAAGAACTTTCACACAATGGATAAAATAAACCAGAAGATATTTTTAGTTGAAAACGTGAAACACTAAACGGGTGGATAACTTATGCAAATCCACCCTAAAAGTTTTAAATAATGAAAAACTATTTCCTTGGCAACATGCCAAATGAAAGGTAACTCTACATCAAAAGGGAAAAGGGAATGTAGATCAATAGTTTCTGATAGCCGCTCGTGAAACTGCCTCATTGTCATCACGATGGAATAACGAGATTCGTTACGAATTGGTTTCCACAGCTGCCTCATCAACGGAGACGAATTGACCTTGGGAGGGCGTGCAGATCGATTAGTAATCAGGGTATTTTTCAAATGTGCTATTTAGGACAGTAAACCGGCATGAATGATAATGCTGGATTTGAACAACTAATCCATTCCAATGATGGTACCATACCATCCATACTCCAATATGTGACACTTACAATGAGGTACAAGGGGTCTGTCCTACTCTTTGATGCCTTAGAGCAACCTAATTCCTTAAACTTAAAAGAGTTAAAGGGAATAAGTACAAAACATCACCCAGAAACGGCCAGATTCATTCTCTTTGCATACGTCGAGATTAACATGTGGTTGGGAGAGAGCTATAAAGAAGCTTCTGTTTTGTTTTGCCTATATGAGGCGACGGTAAGGAAAGGCGGGAGCAAACATTCCTTCCTTTTTATGACCCATCATAATGATCGGGCTATTGTTTGAGGGGAAACCAACCCCAGAGACATTTCGCGCCCCGTAAAAAAACGGGGGAACGGGTGCGAAGGAAAAAATTTCGAGGGTCAAGAAAATGCATAAGTATGAGATCGAAATGGAAAGAGATCGGACGTGGGGAAGGGTGCTAGCGAAACGAAACCAAATGTTACGGAGGAGTATGGTGGGGTGGGAAAGAGGAAGGTTTGGGCAGACCTGAGGGCGAGCGGGCGTTAGGGGTATGGATTGCGAAATGAGAGAAGGGTTAGAGAGAGAACGGTGGGGAGGTCACGTGAGGAGTTGGTACTCTGGCCGAGTGGGAGTGGGAGAGGAGGACTTAAAAGTGGGCGGATTTTATGACAGAGTGTAAAAGCCTGGTTTCTTTTTTCTCCTGGAGAGAGAGCATGGGGAAGAGAGGACCACGCGGCGGTAAGTGGGCGGGGGTTGGCGAGGTGGAGACAGATAGGGGGGCACGGAAAGGGGGGAGGCACTCCGGGATTTGAGGAGCGAGGCGGGAAGAGGAGTGAAGAGTTTCGGCGGGCGGCGGGGCCAGACCAGCTAGGTTCCAGGGTTTTGGAAGGGAGGAAAAAATGCGGAGATTGAAGAGGAGAGGAGCTTTGAACCCCGGGAGGGGACGCGGCAGAGCCGACTCTCGTGGTGGGTGGGAAAGGGGGAAGAAGACGTCGGAGAGATATAAGAAAATGTATGCGGATCTGATAAATTAGGATTGCTCTCATGCGAAGCATTGATAGAATCCGCTTTTCAAAGACTGCATGCAGCCGTTCAACGGGGAATATCCAGATTTTGATCCGCAGAGAAAGAGGGAAGGCAATATAAATATTATTTTGGAGCCCTCTGCTTGGAATATCACTTCACTAGCTCATATATGCGTAGGGCTGTAAAAAAGCGACATATAATATTTATTGGGCAATAAAAATAGATTGATTTCGCATCACACACTTCTCGTCGTCCCCAAACGCACACCGCTCAAGAGGGTGAATAAAAATGTTTTAACAAGAACTCGATTGTAATGTGGAAGATAGGTATCGTATGGAATGCATTTCCTTTGGCGGAAGCGGGTTCCGCGTAAAGATTAATTTTAAGATATAAATTTAATTTCCTTACCCTCCCCATATTGCTCCGCCTTACACTCAGGTTTTTAATCTGGAAATTGAATTCTTAAAAAAAGCACGACTAAATACAGCTTTTCAACACGTGCGAAGCATGCAACAAACTTTTATACTACCGTGACCCAATTTCCTCTCTCCTTCGTCAACTTTTAACAAGCGGCCTCGACGCCATCGGAAATTTTCGAATAAAAAACATAAACGATACACTTTCCCGATAAATTCCTCACCTTGTAAAGTGCAGCGATATCTTCCCGACAAAGCCCAAAGCAAAGTCCAAAGTGCACTCTCCCTCCCACTACACCTCCAAAATAAAGAAATATGAGGGACTGAGGGATCCGGAAAGTAACCGTTAAGACCAGACAACACAAAGGGAGAAAATGGATATATGCACAAAACGGCGGCCGGAGTAGGAGAAGAAAAAATAAATGAAATAAAGTCGAAATCACAACTAACCCACCTACGGCGGAGACAAAGGCGTCGAGGCTTTTAAGGGGAACGGTGAGAGTAGGAACAAGGACCGTTCGGCAGGGGCGGCGCGGGGGTAAGTGGGGGAACAAAAGAGGCGGGAAATAAAAAGAGATCAAACGCTTATACAGCCAAGCAGCGTACTGTGAGGCATTCTTTTCAAAGCTTCGAGTAAAACGCACGGGGAGGCGGGGAAACTATGTGAGAAAAAGCCACGGGAGAGGTTACGAGTACGATATGAAAGAAGCCTCTCGGGGCCCGCGGTTTGGAGATATGGGAAGGGGAGGCCAGATGACGTAGCTGAGGGGATACAACGAGGCCAAATGAGGAATTGCTGGACCAATGCTGGTCGTTTGATGAGGGCGGTTGCTTGGGTGGCCAAGGAAGTTATTACGAGGTAAGAAATATCGGAGTAAAAAAAGAGATAAGCGAGGGGACAAAAATGTAATGGATAGCTGGCGATTCTTGATGAAACGTGTCTTGCTTGACCTTTGGCATGAGAAGTGTGGTGAGAAAAAGGATATACAAAATAGTAAGAATGAGGCCAATCTAGTTTTTTCAAAAATTTTCCGAGTTTACGTTGTGATTCTACGCAATAAGGGTAAACCTTTGAGCTTTCAATACATAGGATAACTAAAATATATTTGAGCTATCGATAAAAGTAGTGATTACCTATAAAATTAAAAAAAGGGGATCGCAAAGGCTGATTTCTTCCCAAAAGTTCTTTAAATTCTTCATTTTTTATGATTATGCACAAAATCTCATGTTTTACTTACGTTTTTATCGTTTTCGTACCAATATCAAAATTATATCGATAGCTAATCAGGGATGTCTTAGGCAGCAACAATCGTAGTCGACAGCCTAATTCTTTGGTAAGCAACAAGAAAACAAAAGGAGTAAAGAAGAGCATGTAACATCCTCTCCTGTCCTTGGAGATGCCCTTTTCGAAAAGCAGTCTCACACCGAAAACCATACCAAGTGACAGATTTTGAGCAGTGGTTCCAAATGTTTAGGCCACATAAGTCCATTCAACTGCATCGGTGGATACCATCAACGCTTCAACATCACTCAAGGGTAAATAAGTATTTTTATGAATTCAATAAATATAAACAATAGATATTAATTAACATCTTTCATTTTTAATTAGAGAAGAGGATTAAATATGTAAAACTTTAAACATCATGTTTGCTTACAGTTATAATACCAACCCATACGATTCCCCTAAAGCTCCAAGCGGACTAGACAGGAAGACAAGTCGTGGCGGTGACTAGTTACCACCCACTAAGAGGAATAAATGGGTATCATACTTCTACAATTTTCACCAGATACGCACCCACCCAAAATGGAATCTCGTCAATAAATCTGCCACAGCTGGGAATTGTATTTGGGTCCCCCCCACAAAGGTATTTTGTCGTTGGTCACGGTCAGTATATCAGTCAGGGTATTAAAAGAACTTCAGTTATAACTCTTGAAGGTCTTTTTCCTTCAGCTCTAGGGTCACAGACCTTAATAATGCAAGGACCCTATTTTTGGATTTCATTGTTCAAAACCAAAATAAAACATTATACCGTTCACGATTGCACTGCGTGACTTCAAAGGAAGCTGATGATTTTTGGAAGATTAATGACAGGAGATAGGACAGACAGGAGTACTGAAAGCACGACATTACGCTATAGCCAGATTAAACTCAGCCAAAATCACTATTATCTCAAAGGAGCATGTAGCAACTTTGGGAGGTCAAAAAAAATTAGACTCCAATTGGCTTTCAATTGTCTTCCCTCAAATTTCACCGGTGTTGATATTTAAGGCGGTTTCGTAAAGTGTTCGTTTCCTTGATTCATTCTCAATAAAGCAGCACAAGCGATAGGGAACTCGAAGTTGGCCCCCTTTTTAATATATATTCTCGAAATGGAAAGTACAGTGCGGTGAAGTTGTCAGATTCGTGTTTCAAATTAACATTTTTGAATTAAAATAGACATTGGAATCTATAAAGTGAAGGGTGGACAAAATTGTACAAACAAAATAGCCTGCACTGAAAGGTAGCATTAGAACTTTCGCACCATAGGCTCTGAATTTTCACTAATTCTTTGGAGTGACTGAAAGCAATAGTGTTCAATAGAAGTATTCCCATTGCTGTCTAGAGCTTTATCAAACAATCAGGAGTAATTTGGATTTATGCATGTACATAAAAAACCTAAATTGTCCAAGTGTGTGCGTACACGCAACCAACTGCATGTACACACACATTTTTGAGGTTAGTTTAAGATGATGTCCATAAAAGTAAATAGTTCTAAGAAAATATTTTCCACACGAAATTATTTCTAATTTTTTTCATTTCAGAAATGAAAAAGGGAAGTCAACGTCGAAAAGACAATGAAATTTTAAGAACCGCGGTTCCTACTCTGGAAATCCAAAAGTAGCTCAATCAATGGGGTTCATGTGTAACGAAAGCTTCGTGATGAATTTTCTCCTATTGGTTCAAATAATTAACCTCAGCCACCTTAAGAACAACCAGAAAGGTTCCTTAGTTAAGGCTCTTTTCCTAAGACGGCTAACTCACATGTTTTTGAAGAATACCGTCCAAAAATATACATTAATGATTAATATAAGTATACCATTCTTATAATAAACTCCTACTCTTTAAGCCAAAATTCAATTTTTGTCGGCATGAAGTCTGTCAGCAATATCGGTAAAAACTTTTTCCGAGGTTTTTTCGGGGACACAACACAATGAGATTTGGACACTACTGTCGAATGGACTGGAAAATTAGAATTCGTGTTTAAGAATAAAGCATAAACATTGAGCAAATCTTGCTGGGAGAGGTGTAGGAAATGAATAAGTCCTCAAGATCCCTCCTCCCGCCTACGCCACTGCCTATGGGGCTAAGGCACTTAGGGTTAATTAAAGGAATGAAGACGCAAGTTTCTTTTGTCAAGAAATTTTTCAATGCTTCAGAGAAGCAAATGAAAAAAACTTAAAAATCATATTTGGGTAACAGCTAAGTTTTATCACTAACAATCTTACTTGGGAGAACAATATGGAGCAGCAATTTCAATTCATTAGGAGTACACAATTGAAAACGCACAAGGACAACTACGCTTCGCATTGGAAATATTGCGTCTGGAAGTATTTTAAATGTTCGATTTCAGAGTTCGTTCCACTAAATTTCTTCCGGAAACACAAGGGTCATACCTTTATCCTGATCTAATGCACGTAACCGTAATCAGCTGTGTAAAAATAAACGTCCTCAAAAGCACTAATAAAATGCAGATGACACTTACTAGTGTACACCGCCATTAGGCATAGTCACTACATCGGAAAACGTGGATGAAATATTAAGGAAGAGGCCATTCGTACATACCTACCATTGTTTCAGAAAAAATGTGCAATTCGTATCGGACGGGTAGATATCAAGGGCGAGAGAGAAGGAAGTAAAAGACGGAGAAAGATTGAGAAGGAAGGAAGATGGGTGGGTGGGTGAACTGGCGCAGCTGAGCGCTCAGCCAAGCGATGAGCTGCTGGTGCTGCTGTTAAAAGTTCTCGGCGAGGTTCGACCCGGCGAGAGATGCGGCTTACATCGTCGAGGAGGAAGAGGAAGTTAGGGTAGGGCAGGGTGAGAAAGACAAGAGAGGGAGAGAGAGATAGAAGACTAACCATAGGAGAGATCTGGGAGCAACGGCTGCGCGTCTGTCATAGAGACTTACCAAAGATCGCTTCAAAATGAACGAGAGGGGAGGCTCGACACCGCCCCGTGGCTCGATATCCGGACGGGAGGGGGTGGGTGTGTGTGGGCGGAAATCGCAAAGCACACGGCATCCAGGAGCCGGGAATCAAGAGAGAGATGAGGCGAGAGGGTGATTTTGGCTGGATAGGGAATAGGGGAGAAGGGGAAGAGGTTGGGTCGGAAGCTTAGGGGATTGATAAGAAGGGTTGAGGGGGTGGAGGTATCGGCAGGGGAAGGGTAGGATTTTTTGGGCCTGCCTCTCGGTGGAGTCTGGAGAGGGGGAAGATGCGCCTTGGAGGGAGGATGGAAGAAGATATGAAATGATGGGGATTATCGCGGCGGTGGGTACGTGCTCTGGAAGGGAAAGAAAACGGCGGTCGACGGGTTTTCTGGCAGCTAAGGAAAAAAAGGCGGATCATAAGCGGGAGCAATTAACTCGTCGTCAAGATTAAAATCGGTGTCTTTAAGCCTTGCTCTAAATTTAGGTTATTCACCGCGTGGTTATTTTTTGTAACCACCTTCAAATCCACCGAAATGGACAAAAAATCAAAAAATAGAGCAATTAGCTGGTCGCCCATAAGTATGGCATGCTAGCCGATAGATAACACATTGGCAAAAAGTCAATAGAAGTGAAATGACTAATGACCGAATAAGTATTTCGTATCTACTAGTGTATACATTTTTCAAACTCTTTCAAATATGTGGGGAAATGAATTTCTTGAGACAACACGCGCTCTTTATAAATGTTATGAAAAAAATCTTAACTTATGTCCTAACGTATATCTTTCAATATTGTCTGAATGTTATCATAGATAACGGTCGATAGGAGTGAGTGATTTTTGTTTGGTTCAATCTTTTAATTTTTCTCTTGACTATATGAAATTCGGGTGCATCAAGCATATACCATATATATATATATATATATATTTATATCCTCGATGTTTTCGAAACAGAACGCTCTTCGGCAAGGAAGTTTTCACGGACGTGAATAATAATTTAAAAGGAAAAACTGCATAATACTAGAGAGCAAAAACACAGAGAGAAACACATACAAATGAAACTCGCATACTATATGTCGTAAAATTTTCGGTGGCCAAACCACCTCCCTCTGGGGAAAGAAGAGGAACTGAATATTTCCTTCTCAGTTCCTTCTTCCCCAGAGGAAGGTAGTTGGACCACCGAAAATTCGGAATACATGAGTTACATTTTCTCTGTGTTTTTGCTCGCTATCCCGCTCTTCCATTTAAATACTTGTATATACAGTGTACGGCAACATAACATCCTTTTTTCTAAAGCAAAATCCCTTTAAAAAAGGAAGTTACGTTGCCACTCCCTGTATCTATCACACACGCACACACACACATATAGGTGTGTGTGGGGGGCAGTCAAATGTAAACCTATCACCCGAAATAACACAATCTGCGCGAAAGGTGTTGACACTATTGTTACGTATCGATACCGTCATCACTGTGGTAGGAAAACAGCATAGGCGTACTGTGATAGGAGAACTCATGGCCGCAGGCAGTTGTTGGGTTTAGTCCTTGTTGGTGCGTGGACTAGTCTAGAGTGCTCGTCCGTTTGGTTTTTCATTAGACTGTCCCTCATTCATATACACGCATATCTCACATCAACTAAATGCATGAGGGCTACGTAATTCCTTTCTGAAAGACAAACGATCTCACTAGCAGGTTGACGAATGACCAACGATGGAACAAACCCGGTATGTTCTCACTCTTCCGCCTAACGGTTAGGGTGCGGGAAATGAAAGGAGATGTTTGTCTCGAGCTACGAATTTGTCAGTTGGGCAGTGGCAGCCTTTGATGATGCATTCATTCTTTATATTTCCCTTATGCCTGGCACAAACGTCATGTATGACACGCTTGGGGAAAGAATCATTTTATCGCAAACCATTTATTTTCAAAGGTATGCCATATGATAAAAAAGGGATTATTAATTTAATTAATTAATAATAATTATTTAAAAGTCAAAATAGCTCATTTATATATTGCATTTATAACTCAAAATGTTCGAGTATTCACTCTAAAATGGGCAAAAAATAACATATTATCCTCATCCTCACTAGCGATGGGTCAATAATGACAACTTTCTTTGATTGACACGTTTTGTTCAGATAAGGTAAATAATATATTAAACCAATACTTAAATTATAACAAAATAATAATATATCGTTAATGCTAGAAATAACTTGAATAAAAATTATAAAAATCACAACAAATTGATTAAAAATTAAATTCAGGAATATTCTGGGGTCACTATTTTTCTGCAACATCTATAATTTTTAAAGGAATAGTTTTGAGACTCAAAATTAATTTTTGGCATTCCTGAGACAACCACAAAACTCAGGTCAAAGAGAATCCTAATGAGTTTCATAATTATTCGAATTTCTTGCGATCTACAGACGAGGATTCATTTTGGTTGAGCGGAACCCTCTGTTCTCACTCCAAGCGTAAACAACTGATTGCGTGCTTTTTTAATTATAGCGGAGAGAACTAATGAAATCATCATGGACCGCCGAGCAACAACTAGACGTAAATGGGAAAATTATCCGCGGAATCCCCACATAAACATTACCACCTACTGGAAGGAAAACCCTTTTTCAAAGAGCCACCCAAACGAAAACCACTCACCATCTCACCCAAGGCATCTACGGCTGGTGCAGAGAAGAATTTCGAGGCAAAATGGAAGTGGGATGAGGAATCCCTGGGCCAAAAGAATTGAAAGACAAGAGAGTAGGGGGGCGATCGTGAGAAGGAATAGGATGTACGAAAAGGGGCACAAGAGGAACGGGGGTAAGGATTGACTCCGGAAATGGGAAAAGGGATCGCGCGGGGGTGAGACGTGGGTTGGCGGATGAGGAATACAGGTGGGAAGCGGCGGGATGAGGCTAGGAAAACTTCGGCAAAGGGAGCAGGGGTAGATAAAAAAAATGAAATCTAGGGGGTAAGTGGGCGGGACCTCACAGCCCCTTCCACTCAGAGTCGCGGGACATAAATCCAGCCGCCCGGCGGGTGGTCTAACGGAATACGAGACGCGGGAATATTGGCCCTTACATATAAATATTATGGGTGGGAGTGAGACTGAGGCATGTGTTGGAGTGGAGTGGGATGCCTCCGAGGGCTGGGGGAAGAGAGCAGGAGAGAGGTCGGGCATGAACTGGAGCGGAGCGCGAAGGAAGGGAAGTTATCCTGCGTCTTTTCTCTTTTCCATCCCCCAAGGGGGAAGGCAGGGTGAGAGAGGGATTGGTGGAAATAAGGAGTTGGGCTGAAGGAAGCAGATGAAGTCGCGAGGAGGTCCAAGAACTGGTTGTGAAGAGAGATTGCGGGATCTTGGGAGCCGTGGGACGTGGTTGGGGGAGAGGAGTCGAGGAGGTGAAGAGGGTAGTTTGGGTGGGCACAGGGTAAGTTGGGGAGTAACGGGTAACGGGGGGGGATGGGAAAGGAATCGGAAAGGAAAAATAATGAAAACGAGATATGAATTCCGCGGAACCATGTTATAGCTCCACTCCTCCGGAATATACGCATTTTTAATTTAGAAAGGAAATGTTTTCCCCGCGCGCCGAGAGGGACCGGTGCCGTAATGAAATCCCGGAGATGCTTTCATCAATGGTGGAGAGCGGACATGTAGATTCGTGTAATAAAGAGGGAAAATTGGGGGGGATGGGGGAGACGGAAAGGGCATTGTCGGCGATAAGGTTGGTTGGGCGAGGAGAGTGCGGGGTATGACCCCAATGGATGATCCGACGCTGTTATTGGAATTCGGATCCGGGATGAGGGAAAAGTATCGAAATTGAGTCCGGACCCAAGTCCGTGGGAGCGGGGGATGGAGTCGTTTTAATTTGGGGACGCATTAGGAAGCGATTGGAGGAGGGAGAGGAGGCGGTGGTGCAGGCGGAAATTGTCACTTGATCCTGAAAAGATAATTCGAATGCGGTGATGATGTCGATGACGTCGGATATGTTCTGGGAAAACACGAATCTTTCATTACACCTATTGGCGGCTACACGATGCCTCTCCGTCATTCACGTTGTCGGTGGGCTTTCACTGGAGAAGCTAAACAAATTTCGATTCACTACTTTTTATAAATTTGGAGTGCCTAATATTCCTCGGTCAAAAGCAACATATTAGGATATGAAACAACGGCTAGTACTCTTAAAAAATGGAAGATCGACTTGTCAGACAAGGCCGACGACGCCTACGTTTGCTTAACAGCATGCAGAGGCCTTCGTATCATTCCTCGAAAAATCTGATATTTAGAATCTGAATAGTCGGAAACGCTTGGATGCCAACCGGAGACTCAATAGCCAGAATACGGTATCTCTATCCCCGACATGATCCTTAAGCTTTTTGCTTAATTTTACCGGCTCATTCGTTTCCATCCTAAATATTAATTATGACTTACATGACTTTTTTACATTTTTATCCAAAGAAAATAGCCCCAAACGAATTACGTAAACATATATACGCTCCTTCCCAAAGGTTTATTTGCAAATCCATTTCATTTTTAATCAAAAATGATAGTTTACGTAGTTACGGAACAAAATAAAAAAATCCATTTTAAGACATGTTAATTGAGAAATGAGGATGAAACTCGTCAAAGAATAATTTCAAAGGAGAGACGTTGGGCAACTTGTTTGACTTGGACCCCAAGGTTAAAAAGAAAGAGGATAAAAGTTTTCCTTCCCGGTGAACAAATTGCTCGAAAAAATAATTAAAACTCGTGATGATTCATAATCTTAAACTTCCTGTAAAAATTTTCGCCCGAAACTGTCCCTGTTTACCCCGGGATTCTCGGAAGGAGTGAACCGATATATATCTCGGTTGAATATATATATATACACACACATTCAAATACGAAGTCCCGCCATACGGCGCACAAATATTTTATTCAAACATAGAAATAGGTATAAGGACAGGGGATAGGAAAACACATAAAAGGCGAACACAGGACATGTGGGGAAGGCGGTTTTTGAGCAGATCACGAAAGTAAAAATATTTCCTTAGCCGGGATTTGAACCCCGGACCTTCCACTTGCCGGGCGGACGTGCTACTAACTACACCACCAAATATATATATATATATATATATATATATATATATATATATATATATATATATATATATATATATATATATATATATATGTATAATCTTGAAAATGACGCTCTCCGGCGACGCACAAACACACAAACACTAAGATAATAGATATTACACACACAGAAACATAAAAGAAGGACACTTACAGTAGATATTTACGTTTCGACGGCACGGCCGTCGTCATCTGATGACGTCTATCTACCTTAAATGTCCTTCTTTTATGTTTCTGTGTGTGTAATATCTATTATCTTAGTGTTTGTGTGTTTATATATATATATATATATATATATATATGAATTTGGAATTAGTTAAATGGAAGATAGAATCCTTGCGAGCAAAATATTTTAAAGGGGATATTAACTAAGTCTTCACAAAGAGCCCAAGAAGATAATCCTCGCGAAAACTACCTTTATTCTATCGGGTCCGCCAAAAATTAGATGAGGTGTGCCCCTGTACTACAATCTCACCCTCGGCAAGTTGGCTACAAATAAGTCAAGAGAGAAAAGAGAGAGAGAGAAAGTTCCTCCCTCCCCTCATAAATCTGAGCCCAATTATAAGTAACCTTGCGCATTCTAATTCAGCGTCCCACTTTCCCACTCAAATCTTTCAATGTTGCTCCTTAGGCCTCAAAAGTTCGAATCCACCAGTTTGAGCAAGACTTCCACTTGTGGTGTAGGTGGGGTTGAGGATGGCGGGAGAGGTTTGAAAGGGACCGTTTCCTCGTGATTTTGCACAAATTAAATGTATCCTTCCGAACAGAGGGAACGTGTGTGCGTTTGTGCCGTTTCCAATTTGCGCAATTGAGTGTTACAGCTATCGGACCAAATCGCACAACTCAGCTTACCTCTTAAACCTGTAGCTAACTTAGTTATGTAGGGGAAGTATATTTTTGAGGCAGCATTTTTCTTGCCCTAAAAGACGTTAGTAAACGTAAATAGCCTAAGAAACTAATTCCAGCTTTATTGAAGTTAATGAGGGCATGTATCAACTGTGAACAATATAAGAATTAATGTAAAGCTTTGACCGGTTTTTAAATTTCTCACCCCACATAGATGAACTCAAGGAATAAGAGTCATCAGTTTCATTGCAACACTGTTCAAATGGTTCTTAAACTTTTTACGTACCTATTGTATTTATTTCAGCAATATTGAACGCTACACGTAAAATTAACTTATTATTTTTCTTATTTTAACTTAATATTTTATTATTATAAAAAAATAAGCGCTAGAGGAATAATGTTGAAATAAATGAGTCCGGGAGGAGCTGTAACGTCATGGATAGCTTACATGACCATTTTTCTTTGTTTTCTTGCCATTTCGTATTCTCTAGAATCTATTCTACCGCCCAAGTTCAATATTAACAGGCGTATCGCGGTGCTTTGCCCAAATAATGCGAGTTGTGCTGGTAGGAACATAGAGAAAATTACAGCGTGAGATCCGTCCATTGCAATAAACCTTGCACCACCAACGAAACGCTCGGCTCTTGAGGACCAGGCGTCCATTAGACTCCAGTGAGACAAAGGTCATTACGGGGGCACTTCACGAAAGCTCGGGGGGACAGTCGCACGCATTAGGATCGGAAATTCCTCGAATTGCAGCGAAATGTCTCGAGGACTTTTCTTGAGAGGGCGCGTTCTTCTTTTTAACAAAGCACTGCGTGGATGTGCTTGAGCGCTCGGAGAAAACTTAACCGGGGCTGCCCAAAATGGCGGTCATTCCAACTCTTTGCCGCTCCCTATTGTCGTGGGGGTGCAACCTGGGAGGACATGGTGAAGGGGGGGGTGGTAGGGGGCGGTGGACTTTCATGGGGAAACGTGCCGAGGATCGCAGGTCACCGGGGGCGTTCGGGGTCGCCGGAAGTGGTCCACTCGAGCGGCAAGATACAGCGCTTTCCAGCGGCATGCCGGCGTTGTGGCGACCAACACTCCCGCACACAGTAAGTTACTGCCCCAGTTATTGACGGGACTGGAAGACAGTCAATTTTGCACTCGGAAGCACATCAAACGAGACGGGAAGAGAGTAGCAGTCGGGGGAGCCGGGCGGGGGGGGAGGTTGGTCGGGTGGCGTGGGGAAGGGAGACAGAAAGGAAGTTGCCTAGATAAAAGGGATTCGGAAGGAGTGGAGTTGAGGAGTTTGCTGCGGGGGTGGTGATGGGAGTTGGAAGTGAAACGGGAGCCGGGCGTGGAACCAATGGCTGCGAGATGGATGAAGAGGATAGTGGGGTTATTAGGGACTGTGATGGGCGGGGTGAGTGTGCTGAAGAGGAAACATGAGGATTTGGGGATGAGAGGGGAAAAGGAAAATGAGGAGCGACAGAACCAGCGTGGCTGAATGTCTCAAAGAAGCAACGGAGTGAACGTTATATTTTAAAACGTTTATCATAATGATAGGGAAGAAACTTTAAGATGCAAAAATCGTCAAAACATAGGAGATTAAGAAAGAAGTTCTCTGTAAATGAGATACGTATTTAGGACTCGCATTATCTTATGTAAAAAGAAACATATACTAAACCATGGTACTTGAATTTCTCCCCCAATTTCTAAAAGAATACAAATTAAAATATACCGTTAATTTAACCTACGAGATAAAACAATAAAAGAATGTCTGTAAAGGAACAGGTAGGAATCGACGATAAGGTAGAAAGTTACGACTTTACTAAACATGCACAGTATGAGCTGCAGAAAACACGATAACTGAAAACCGTTTTACTGTCTGGATCTGTAACAGAGTTACAGTAAAAATTCTGAATTCCATGCTAGGACTAGCTATCTTACTGATACAAAAATCATTCGTAACTTCGTCTCCCGATGGTATTATCTAGGAATAATTTCCTTTCTCACAACAGAGCACTTTAATTCAACGGCTTTTAAGCCTCCAACAACTAACGAACCCTGGTGAGAAACAAAAAGATTTAAAACTGCGTCCGACTAACGTTGTTTTTCTTTCCCGTGCACCACGCAAAACCTTATTTCGAACGCTACCAGTGCCCTTGCAGAACCGAGTTAAGCCACAACAGTGCGCACAATGTGTCAACGTGAAACTAAGAAATAGCCGTAGTTTGAAAAGATGACTCTTCCACATCCGTAAATTAATATTTGTGCTGAAAAATTACGGTCCATTGCAATTCCGAATGCCAGTCATGCAGCCATTACGACCGCTTTCAAGGATAAAAGTGGAGACCTCTCCATAACTCAAAAAACGAGTCCGGGGTTCAAGTAAAGGAGAACGTTTATCCACTGGAGGGTGACAAAATATCCAAGCGCCTCTTAAAGCAGCGATAATCGGCGCAGGATTCCGTCTCCCGAGGCCGGCAACCCGAAACCCCTTTCCTTCGGCACGTATGCGGAAATGGAATGGGCTCTGGGAGAAGAGAGACTTGGGTGGGGAGGCAAACAGAGAGAGAGAGAACACGAGCGACACAAGGTGAAACGGGGACGAAGAGTATGAGGAGGACTACAGACGTGCGAGAGGGCTCCGGGGAAGGCGTAGGATTTTAGCAAACGGCGAAGAAGGGAATACGTGAAATACAAAAGAAAAAACCCGGCGGTCAACGGGTTGCAGAAGGAGGGGAGCTGGGATTCGTGCCTGAGAGGGGAACAGGGGCGTCGTACCAAGGCGTATAAAGTATGGTGAGCCCGGGTAGGGGGAGATGGGACAGTCGAGTATGTATGTAGTGTAGGAGACGGGGCTAGAGAGTGCGGGGGGGGAGACGTAATGGAGAATGGGAGACAGGCGCAGCATTCAGACCGCAATAGAAAGGAAAGCAGAGGGTGTAGAGAGGGAGAATAGGGAAGGCGGACGAAGGGAGACTGGTAGTTGGGAGGATAAGAACAAAGGATAAAGGAAGCGAATTACGAGAAGCCATTGAGTTGGGAGAGGGGGAAATGGTGGCGTAGGAAGAGGGGTGGAAGGGAAGAGACGGGAATGGGATAGGGAGAGAGGTAGAACTGGGATAAACACAAGGAATGGAGGTAAGCAAAGGAAGGGAACGATGGGGGAGGGGAACAATGGGGTCCCATGGGAAGGAAGACAGTGGAAGCTGTAACAATGGCAGAGCCCAAGACGATGTGTTAAGTTGCCACAATGAACGTGGCATTACGAATGCATTTCAACCGCTGACTTCCCATCCGGGGGAAAATGTAACCGATCGCTATAACTTCATTACAGTGTTCGGTGTTTGTCCCCGTTTGTTGGCTCAGGGATTGGCTCCCGGTTAAATTCCCTAAACCGATATAAAGCAAACGGAATTTGATAAGGAAGGCACATTCCTAGGCATTAATTCAGGGTGATTGAAATTCCTCCTTCCGGGCAAGACGATGGCGAGGCCAAAACTTAGGCATGCCATTAATTCCATGTTAAATTTAATCGAACACATCATGCTAATACGCACCAAACATACGTCGGTAATTAGAATTGAATTAAGGCAAGGGTAAGGTATTCGGTGCGTAGGCAAAAAAGGCATTTTAAGTAGAGATGCTTTACACAGTTTCAAGAAAATAAATCTTAATAATCACTGAAAAGGCGGATTAGTATTTGACATTTATGATGAATACACAATCAAATTGTTTCACTCTGATAACTGAAAACACACCAAACGAAACATGCCATCCCGTGTATTGTACGATTACCTTAAACTGTACGCTTGACTTCAGAAAACTAAATGCCGCTCAACTTACACACATCCTCAATTATTTTCACTTTCCATTTAAGCATCCACCCCCAATACATGAGGTTTCTGAGAAAAATATAACATTCCCGATTGTAAACTAAGAACAGCTGGTGTTGTAGCGCCGGATATTTGCACCAGAAATGATCATTACTTCAAATATAAATTGAGTGATTTAATTGGCAATCGATCGCGTACATATTCCATTTGAAAAGACCGTGACACATTTTTTGGGTGAAGGAAAACAGCTGGAAAATCTTGGACCGGTCATCGAGCATTAACTGTCCATTGATTTGGCTCGGCGGGATTTGGTCTCAGGATTATAACTTTATTCATTCATGAGACATCTCTAATTTTTATCAGGGACAATTTACTCACGCATACGACTGTAACGGCACCGTGCGACAGTTTTTTTTACAATTCCCTCAGCGTTCCGCTACACAGCTGGAATATTAATCAAGGACCGAGGCTGCCGATCGAGAAATCTCGTTACCAGCGCCGGAGCCACGACGGAGTTCGGTCGCGGCCATACGAGAGCACTCCATTTGGATGGGACTTGCGCCCCATGGCGGACGCGGAGTGTGTGAGGGCGCACTGAATGCACATCTCCGGAGCCACCATCCCCCGCCCTAGGGTGAATCACGACTGCTTGTGTCACCCGCTCCCGAGGATTGCTACCTTCAGCCGGGACTTGACCCTAATTTGAGCTACGGTGTAAATCCGGGCCGATTCTCCGTTCTGCCTTGCCTTAAAAGAGTCTTCCCATGAAAATAAATTTGTAATGATAAAATTGCAAACACCCCCCCCCCCTTGGAAACATATTGCAACGACAATAGGTCAAACAGATTAGGGCTGCGAGATGATGTATTATGTACATTGTAATCATTGACCACTGATATAGCACTAGTTTACAAAGTTTACTATGTTTTCAAAGATAAATTCAATAAAAATTAAGATAATAAATAGCTGATCCAGATTCATTGGGTCCATTCTTAATATTTAAGACGACACGACACGTTTAAGTCTATTACAGACTCGAAATCTAGAACTTCGTGCTTTCAGACAAGGGCGTCACCCAACATGCCAATAGGTCCGGTCATATTATCATATAGTATTTCATTCGCGTATAAAGTACATGGAGAGAACATCTGAATCGTACATTGAAGGCATTTGATATTCTCATAACTTTTAATTTGAAACAGCATAAACCAAAAGTGATTGTGACTTGATCAACCTTTGGTTCGATGCTATGCCGATAGCCATGACCCATCCAAATTTCTCGCGAGAAGAGGGCGTCAGCTTATGGGCGGGCAGCACCGTGGACAATATACTGGGAATGAAATGGACGACTAATTTTGTTTTAATGGCTATTTCAAACTTTCCAGATTATTTTATTCCTTCCTAAAACTTGCTGTATTGGGGAGTATTTTTTAAAAAAAGCTCCGTATGAATTCCATGATATCGCGGTTTAAATACTTTCAATTCATGCTGAAAACTGCGCATCCGTACCATATATCGAAAACCACCACCACATAGTTACCATTTCCAAATTTTTAAATATTATATAGCACATCCGAGCGGCGGCACAGGGCTGGAATAACTCACCTAAGAAGTGGCGGAGAGTTGATAGGACGAGAACCGAAAAACATTTCTCGACTTATACCTACACGTACTCGGTAACGGCGGAGAGGTTCGCGTGCGGCACACAAGACACGCTGGCGACTACATAATAGGTTGGCCGGGGCCGAAATAGCAAATTAGGCTGCGTTGTGGGTTTAGCACGCACTTCGAAATTGAAACCATGATTTCGAAAATTGACATTATCATAATTATCATGTGAACCGTGAACTGGCATGATATAATCTAAATGGAAGACGATGAATGACACGAATAAATTGATCGTGCCAATGGACCATTCAACACCTACCTACACTAATTGATTCCACTATAACTTGCAAATGTTCAATTTATTACCAACATTCGGAATGAATAACACATAACTACGCTGCTTTCGTCGTGGTTTTGTTCTGGCTGACAGGTGCGTAGTAACGCGTTCATTTCTTAATAGGTAGTTACGGCTACGCTGAATCTCCAAAGAGCTTAAATCACAAATAGGATGGCTAATTTAAATCAAGAATCCATATTTTCGTATTTGAAGACTGAAGCAGTTGCAACTGGATTTGATATGCCCTTCTCATCAACATGCAATGCCATTAGACATTATCACATTTACCTTCAGGTTCTTGCATTTATGGAATTCAGTAACATTGCTTAATTTGTGAATGCACCATCAGTCAACACTCTTTCGTTATTGGCCGTGTTTCCCAACCCATGACTTCTCAAATGTAGGCTATCATCTTAGGTAATAATAAGAATTTTACAATAACAGTGTTGTGTGCTATACACGGAATATACCATAGAGTGAATGTTCATAATTACAAAAATACTGCAATCTTTCATCTACTTATACCTTAAGTCCTATTTCTCAGACCAGAACGAAAATTTACGCTTCGCTATCTAGGAAGAAGTCTAAGCTGCACCTCACCAACTTCCCTAAATTAAGGGGCTATTTTAAAAAGTGTCACAGAATTTCGGTCACAGTTGTTCGTTCCTCAGGGGATGGTTGGAGGAGAATAGGAACTGGGGAACCGGTTGCTTTGGAACAAAATGGATTGGCAAGGCGGAACGGGGAGGATCGAGGAGAATGAGAAGAGGAGGAAAGGGAGAAAGAGGGAGCTGTAAAGAAAGCTACGTTGGAGAGAGCGAAATTGCCAAATTGAAAGGGGCTCGTGATGAGCGTAAACAAGGGAAAAAAATCAAAGGCAAAAGGTAGTGGGGGTATAAACGAATGGGTGTACAATGGGATATGCTACGGGAGGAAAACTGATTATAAAAACCAAAAATAGGAAAGAATTAAGGGAGGAAGAGGGAAAGGTTGAGGGTCCGAGTAGAAGGAGAACACAGTTAAAGGAGAAAGAGAGAAATGTGATAAGACTAACGAAAGCAAGAATAGAGTGGAAACAAGGTTCAAGGGGAACAAAAAAAACGAGGTGTCAACGTGAAACTAAGACGCAAAATTAAGGTTCACGGAGAGATCATTAATGGCAATTCGAAAAGAAGGGTGAAATTCATTAGATACAGGAATATTGCATTGTAATTTATCGAGCGCATATTGTAGCAAATTATTCTTTCATAATGACTGCTCAGTGAGCAATACCCATGACGCAGCAGGAAAATATATTACCGAAACCTATTACGAACATTTTTCAGAAGGGGAAACACAAATTCAAATTAGTTTCAACCATTCCACTTCCGATTTTATTTTATGCAAAAAGTTTTGTCGCAGTATTACTCACACGTGTTAATTGTTCTTTTTGTTTTAGCGTACCAAAGGCTGAAGTTATTTCTCACTGGGAAATACCCCAAGCATAATTTATCAAATGAAAAACAAAACATCCATCCACGCTGGAGACACTACTTAACTAACGAGCACAGTGCCCACCAGAATAACCTGGTCGGCAATTTACCAGGATTTTTAGTCCCTTTTTTTAATCGTATTTTTACCCGCTGAAACTATCGCGGTGCTCCCTCACGTCAAGAGGACGAAAATTTGTAATACAAACTACCCAGTTGCACAACATATAATCAGTGTATAAGTGCACTTCGTTTTGGGGGGCATTCAAAAGCTCGGCAGTAGGCCACAAATTAATGTCAAAACTTAATTCGTCCATTTGAGACAATAAATATCCACAGCACTCGCCGATTCTGGAATCTTGCAATTACGGCGTTCTCGGACTCGAAAGTGATTTCTCCAAAACGTTGTTCATTTCAACCAATTTGGCGAGGTAAATTCATTTTTTATTTTTTTTTTATTTCACTTCCAATTTTAGCTTCTTCACCGATGTTATCGGGCAAATAAAAATGGTCACAAAGTTGCGCGTTTATCTTTCGATCTAGGTACGATTCGGCTGGAGCAGAAATAAAAAAAAGACCAAAGAGGAGAGAGAGAGAACGGAGAAAAGAGCGGACGGATAGTGGAACGAAAAGAAAGGACGCTAAGATGGAACGAAAGAGAAAAATAACGAACGCTAAAAAATATATACGTATCGATGAAGCGAAAAGGGAATGGTGTCTGGGGGAGGGAGAGGGACTGCCGGCCACGGTTGGAGTCGGACTGGGGAAGATAGGGGGGCGCTTTCCGGGTGGGAAAAACAACGACGCGATGCGAGTGAGAAGGAGTAGTCGAAGGGGGTAGAACAGTACAACCGGGGGAGGTAGAGTGATGGAGGGCGAGTGGATAGGATCAGATTGCGAGGGTGATGGCGGATGGGAAAATAGAGAGAGAAGGGGGGGGGGGTATGACGAGAAGGTGGAAAGTTGAGGGCTTGATATTTGGAGGGGGGCGGGCCTCACGGAATCATGAACAAGGAGACGGACTTGGATGGCTGCCTCCCTTCCATCATTCAAAATATTTAATTTGCTGATAAGTTTATTCTGCCTTGCAATTTGGAAAAAACTGGAAAACTGCTTTCGTCCTTTTTATTTGAAATTAAGCAAGTTGCTGTACGAGGGATTCACATGAAAATATGAAAATTTTAATTCATCGATATCTGCGTAGGTGTATCAAATTCTTTGTGTTATCAGCATTTTAATCAAGGAAGTCTTCCGCAATTATTCGTATTTTATCTTCAGCATACTTATTAAGCTTACGATTTATAATTATATAGAACGAGTGAGAGCAATCCAATACACAATTTATCGGTTCTAAAGATTAATTTGCACGTTTTTACATTTACTTTTGTAGTTTCCGTCCCTTATTACTGCATAATTTTGTGTCAATACTTTGTAAAAACCATACCAATAAATTGAAATCGTAATTAATAGAAGTCTTTGTCTTCTATGCTGTCTGTTGGGGATATATTGCATATTAGAATCGTTCTAAACCTTTTGTTCTCAGTTTGTTTCCCTAAAACTTTTAGCATTATTACTACTGAAAGCTGATACGTTGATTACTTATATTTATTTCTGATTGTATTAAATATAAACTGCGTTTAAAAGGCATAAAATGTCTATGTAGCTTTATGTTTAATCAAAATATATTATATATGATATATTTTCTAAAATTTTATATTTTCTATGTGCAGAACCGATTTTTGGCAGGGAAATATTAAATAGCCCCCTTTCCTGTGAGTATTTATGCACTTGTTCATTCAAGAAGTGGACAAAGGTTCAAAGCATGGAAACAGAAAGGAGGAGAGGGGGTGGCCAAGTGAGAAACGGCGGGACCGCGATAAGAGAGAGAATGGAGAGAAAAATTTCCCGCTCCCGCGAGCTAGGAGACGAAGGGAAAGGATGAGATGGTATCATCCCCACCTATACGCATAGAAATTCCATCGCATTAACGAAGGGAATAAGGTTGTTTTTCTCTAGAAACATAGAAACAATTGGTTTCCTCACACGCTGCAAAAGTAATCTCTAGAAGAAATTGGAATTCCATACAAATGAAATCCAACTGGGCTGGAAATGAAATGGTAAATAAATGGGATAGGTAATGAGGTTCTATGCATTTTGAAAAAAATACCAGACGAAAACAAAGCACTTCGGTCTGGGGATATCAATATTTTTGTTTTGTTAAATGACATTAAAATCAATTCACGTCCTTGGCAGCATTATGCATCAGGATTTAAGATCAAAAGGCCCCATAGTACGTTTTAAACCAACCTTTAAGACTAATAAGCAATGCCGGAGTATTCCTAAAACAAAAATTCCCAAATAAAGTTTAATATAAAAACCAAAGTATTACACCAATTACGTCTGAAAGCCTCAATAAACTTAGCTCTTGCCTTAATATGCCTATTTTTTTGTTTTTTCCTATATTACAATAAAATTTCTTTTATTTTATTCTCTTCATTTTACCTCATGACAATAATTTGCATATGTCCAGTTACTTATTGCAAAGCTAGTGTTTGACACTACTGAAATATTGTCGCTCGTTAGAGATTTAGACTTTTATCGATTATACTTCTCTCAAGAACAAAGAAAAAGCAAAATCAATGCGCATTCGGCTATAGAGAAATGATCGGAACCAAAATATTTTGACGACAGGGAAACTTAAAGACTTTTTATTAATTATCATAAAAACCTCCCACTTTATCTTCGATAATGAACCACAGCGTTGGGAAGATTTTTAATTAAGATTAAACCTGTCTACATTAATGTAACGATAAAACTAGGCGTCGATGCACTGTCGCAATCACAAAAAAAAACTCCAAGTGCGACGACTGATGAGAATACGGAAGCGTTTTCTTAGGCAAAATCCGCTAAGAACATCTTATATCTCCGATGGGGGATTAATGGAGTACGTTAGAGAATGTGGGTTGAAAAACATGAGTTTTTGGCACCGTGTAATGAGGATTTTCAAGAACGGAGTCACGGGCGGAAAGTAAAGCGTGGAGACTCCTTCAAGAGAAGCGGAAACCGGGGAAGAGGACCGTAAGAGGTACACAAAAAGAAGAAGAGGAGAAGAAGACGAAGAAGTGAAAGGGGCCACGAGCGTGAAGAAGTGCCTGCTGCACACGCGAGCGCTCCAGTCAACTGATCGATGGGAAATGGGAAGTTAAGAAGCGGAGAGAAAAAGGGGACAAGAGTCTTGGTAAGGGGTGAAACAAACGAAATGATAACATGATATAGAATGAAAGCTCCCTCTTCTACCGATCCCCTATCTTCCTTCAAAATTGTTAAAAGGGCTACTTTAATAACATACGAGCGAGTAAGGGCAACTGTGTCTTTGATAGGGATGGATATTGTTACTACCGCCCAACGCATAACCCAAGAATCTACCTAAATAATAAACAAAGGAACTATTGAGTTCTCAAGAACTGTGAATGAGAAATAAAAAATTGCCATTAAAAAGCATTCCTTTAGGGATGGAGAGGCACGACGGACAATTAAATCTTTCGTGTGCCAAATAAAAATCATTACGCCACATCGAGTAGACGAAACCTTGGCAAAGTGAAAAACTTCCGAGGTAAAGAAGTGAGTGTGCCCTTTTACAAACAAATTTCAGCACTAATGTCAATCGTAACGTTATAACATAAACACATTCAAGAATAATAGCAGAATCAAAGCCAATGAGTGAAAGCCGGTGGGCATTTTATTTGGAGCTACTCCCGCTCTAACATTACGACAGGGTTTCAAAGAGGAACTTAATTTTACGCTAATTGTCGGAGGAAATGAAATGGACACGGAAATAAGTTCTTCATTGAACCATGCAATGATTTCGCGTTATGTATAAATGAAAAAATAAACATATCAGAGGGATTAGTAGTGGCGCTATAATTTAAAAATAAAATCTGTTGCGATCCCCATTGCCAAAATGGGGAACGCTTTCAAATGAGACAGAAACACGAGGCAGATGCAGAAAGACGTGTAAAGCGACGGCAATGGCGAGGGAGAAAGAGGGAGAGGAATTCTTGGTGGTTAAGGGTTCGAAGAGGCGCAGTAGACAGCGATGAATTTAAGAGGAGAAAGGAGTGAGAGTATGAAGGAGAGGGGAAGAAATGGGAGCGGGAGAAACCATTGGTGGACGAGCCCATTTGGAACTCTTTGGGGGGAGATGTGGAAAGTGTTAGAGGAATGCGGGAGGAGCGAGGGATGAGGAGATGGGAAGGAGAAGGCGCAAAATTGAAAGGTTACGCCTCAAGATAGCAGTGCGGAGGCATGCAAGAGATGGAGGGGGGGAGAAAGAAAGGAAAAAGACAGGAAGACCAAGGAGGGGATTAGGGGGAGTAAGGAGACACAGGAGAAAGTGGGTGGCACTCAAGACAAATGACTTTATTTAGGGCAGAATTGAAACAATCATTTACCCGAATTCTATTCCACCCTTGGTCAAGGCGACAAATGTACACTAACAGAGGACTATTGCAAGATTTAAAAGGTGTTCCCCACGCCTTTCCAATTGTTTAGAAAGCTTGATTACGATGCTCTTCTCAGTAATTACGACACGTTTATTGGTGTCTATTGCATAAAACTTTCAAGCATCGACAAATCAGCTGATACATTTCTTTTCCCTCTTTAATGAGTATTAATTGAGAAATTCAAAGTGGCAATAAATTACCCTATAAGATAAATAACAAGGGAAATATTAACTAAAGATACGATGAAAAAACTAACATCAAATATACTCAATATGATGATTGGCGGGGGTTCAAAATTAAAAATAAGTTAAAATTAATTAATTCTTTCTTAATTAACTTTATGGATGAGATGGGAATGGTAGAAAAATCCTTGCGAAAATTTTGTTCGGTTTTCAAAAGGAACTTAAAAGAGCAGTTTAGAGAAATTAATGCCGAGCGGAAAAATTTAGCATCAATCGTGCATTATGGGTATCTGGATTATTAATTTCTTTGAAAATGAAAATTACTTCATTATCAAAATGACACTCCGTGTAAAGTTAAGTAATGTCTTTTTGAGAAGGAAGAAATATCACCAACAATATTTCATTGTAAAATAATATGTGACGGAATATTATAAACTAAAGCCTACGCATTACAATTAATTTAAAATCATAGGATTGTTTGCTTTATTTCCTCTGTCACAAGTATTAAGCATGTAAAACGAAATAAGGCAAGAAGTCACACTTGGACACATCCACAATCCACACAATCCACATTTAGAGGATTACTGTTAAAAGTAAGAGCTACCTGAAAAAAAATTGTTTTATTCGGATAACTTTCGCTTGCCCGCGCCAAGTTGACCATCGCAATACATTTTTTGCACGAGGGTGGAACATAACGTATCCCGCGAATAAACTTCGGAAAAAATGGGCATTATATTAGCAGTGTTTGCACGATCCCTTGTCGCAACGCGAAGGCTATGTCACAAAGTATTATTTTAAACCGTGTATGCTCTGACGCTTCCGCCAGTGAAAGGTGGCAATACGGCATGCACTCCTCGGCTGATGTATGTACGCTAAGCGGACGCACGTTCGGCTTGTAAAAGGAGACGGAGGATGGTTGTGTGGCGGCTACCATGGGGGGAGTTGTTTGTACCATCAGTGGAGAGAGTAGTGGGAAGAGGGAAGGAAGTGAGACTGGGAGAGAGGGAAAGGAGAACCATAGATAATAAGTAGTAGTGCGAAAAGTCCGTGCGAAGTCGAGATAAAATAGCACCACTGTTGCGTATAGAAACTGTTTTCAGTTATTAACATCTCCTGAAGGAACGCATATAAAGTTTTAGAAAAATCTATTCACTACTTGGTGTCTAGCATTCATTTCGAATCCAACTAAATGAATGATTTCCAAAAAAATTGATGAAGATTTCGTGTGTTGACACATTACAATTGCATTGTACGAAATCTTGTATTGCATGAACGAAAAATCCCCTTAGGAGACTAAAAATTAGCTTTTTAAATATTACGTTGAATATGTGTTTTCATTTAGAATAACTTTCATGGAATTGCAAGTGGCCATATCAACACGTTTCGCGTAAATTTCTAGAAGCCTTGTTGAAGTGGCTTCTATAGAAACCATTGATAAATAAATTATATCGTGATGGATGATAGAGGTGTGAATGCGAATGAGAGTGCATATGCCTTATAAGGTGCACTATACCTGGATTAAACGGGCACATAATATTTAACATCAACATTTTCACGCGGAAATGTTATCCGCAAAATGGGTGCCGCGATTGCTCACGGTCAACCAAAATCGAAATCGTGTTAAGAGTTCTAAGGCCGGTTTGTAGCTTCTTCAGAGGAATGCGCAAGGCCGTATATGTCGTTTCGTCACCGTGGATGATACATGGATACACCAATGCCGTCTGTATCAAAGGAAAAGGTTCAAGCAATGGATTGCCAACGACGAGCCTCCGACGAAGCAAGCCAAAACCATTACTTCCAATGGGAATGCTATGGCGACTGTTTTTTAGGATTCTTAAGGAATAACCTACATTTAATAGTTGTAATGCAGCCATTACAAGTGCGTACTTAGCATCGTTATTAGACCGCTTGAAAACCATTATGCAACAGAAATTCCTACGATTGGCACATAAATGAGCCTCCTTCATCACGACAGCGCACTAGTTCACTCCACGGATGCGACCGCACAATTGATAGAGTTATATTTCCAAAGTTCCCCGCTCTCTGGGACAGTTCCAATATGAAAAAATGGTAGCAAGGAAGGAGATTTAGTTCGAAAGAGGAGGTGATTTCGGAAACAAATTTTTATTTTGCAGAGTAAGAATAATCGCATTCATTGAAAAGACCGACTTACTGGAACAGCGTTGGACGAAATATATAAGCCAAAACATGAAACGAAAATGTTGAACTAGAAAAAAAGTTGCAAGGACGTTTTAAGCCATCCTCGTATATATACTGTGGAAAATCGATGAAAAAAATTGCCATTTGCGAAAGAGATTGCACTATATTGCACAAGTGATACTGTGTGAATGGATGCGTTCATTTTAACTACATAAATATACATAATATATACACACAAAAACACATGTATATTATATATATAAACATTTATGTGTGTGTGTATGTATGTCAAACACATACGTATACATACACACATCGTGTAATGTCCCTTTCCTTTAAATTTAATATAAAAAATTGAGACTAATGCCTACACGGGAGAAATCTTAGGAGAGACCAATCCTCCTAAAATTAAATTATTGAAGCAGTCATTGAATTAAATCAAAATTGGGTTGATGGGGGAAAGAAGAATGGGGTAGAAAGGAAGCGGAAAGCAGGAAGCTAAGGAAAAGGAAGTGGAGGAAGGCAATAGAAGGAGATGGTGGAGGAGAAGGGTTCGGGGCAGTATAGTAGTGAGGCCCTGAGTGGAAGATCGGATGGGAGGGAAAGGAGGTCCGGGGATAGAGTTCGGCTGAGTGAATGGCGGCCGAGTGGACTGGAGGAAGTAGGAGGAGGTGAGCGAGGGGAGAAGGGTAAGTGAGAAGATGCTCCAGACGAGTGGAGAGGGTGAATAGAATCAAAAAGGGAGAGAGAGAGTTACGGGAAAGGAGAGATACAAACGAATGAAATACTCGGCCCCCCTTCTCATCCAACTCCCTACATCCCCTTATCCTTTCAATCGAACTTTTTTTTCTCTCCTTCCTCTCATAACGAATGTATTTTCGTTCCCTCTTTCGCTCTCGTATTTTCCTTCGGGGATGAGGAAAAGGAGAGAGAGATATCGGGAGAGAAAGCTGGCATGGGAAAGGCTGAAAACAATGGGCGAGAGTCGAATGTGAGAATGGTCGTAAGACGGACGCCTTGGTGGGGTTTTAAGAACGTCCACCGGCCAATCGTGTAGATTTAAGCGTAACATTAACACCGCGTATTTGTTTCGCTCCGTAATCTAACGTGATTCTCCCCGCTGGCGCCACTCCAACTTTCGTTCGGGGTGGAAATATTTGGTTTATTGTGGACTAAGATGCGTGAGGGGGGAAAGAAAAGGTTAGTGCGACTTCAAACGAAGGAAAACAAATAAAAGGAGAAACAGCTCTTTAATTCGAGAGAGAGAGTTCCATACCTTCAGCCGGGAACAAAGGGAAAGCAAAGAGAGAACCTCACGTCACTCTCCAGCATAGAATAACATGGTCACACTATTATTTTACTAAACTAAAAACTTTTGAGGCCCAATGAAGCATTGCAGATAGCATGAAACATGAAGAAATTATGGTAAGCATTTTATTTTGGAACAACATATAAATATCGCTGAATGGTTGATGCCTTAACTTTGTAGAAATCCATGTTTAACTTAATAAATTAAATATTATCTTTGCTTTCTACAGAAATATTTCTGTAGAAAGCAAAGATAATATTTAATTTCTTAAGTTAATATATAAATACATTAATTTCACTACTTTCATTCACTTCGTGATCATAAGCGCATTCATTTTAATTCTTGATAGTTACTCGCGAATTTAATAAGTGCCTGGTGGGAACCTAGAAAATAAACAGAAGCCTAACTACTAGCAAAAGAGAAAAAACAAGCAAGCAGGCATTACAAAAGGAATTTTTAAACAAGTGCAGATCAGGCTACATACCGTTTCTAGGCAGATGGCCGTGATGAAATTCAAGGTGACGCTTCTGTTGCGATCGCCAAATAAAAAAGACGAAGATAGGTTATGGATAGATGGGCGCTCGAAACTTTCATTTTCGCCAGTGATCTTTTAAAGCCTGTAAAACAAAACTGCCGCTTTGAAACACGGACTAAAATTTAAACGGAATGCTAAGAATTCAGGTACTTAACTGCCATCGCAAACAAAATAGCCCACAAAAGCGGGCGAACCAATCATGCAAATGCCTTAATTTTCGAAATTTTTCAACGGCATCCCTCTCATCCGACACTTTCGAATATGGGTTATTCAAGCGACGAAGGTCACGCCTCGATTGCCAAATAACCCCAGGGGGGAGGAGTGGCGAAGTGGATGAGTGGGCGGGGGAGGGAAGAAAGGGGGAGAGGCGTGCAAACGAGGCACGAATCGATAGTGGACAAAAACCGAGCCCGGGAGGGTGAAAAACACCGCACGATCCACGGCCTTACTTTGAGGCGATGGTATCCTCACAATTCGTACTTCCAGATATCAAGAATCAAATAGGTATTACCTACGTTACAAGAACGTTTAGAAATACCCCAAAATCAAATAAAATTATGTATCTAGCCTTCCCATTGATTAGAGAGATATTCAAAGATTGGATATACATACATTTAAATTCATACAACGAATAGAATTAACAAAATTGTGGACTTCAAGAAGAAAGGCACATACTGAGAACTAAATACAAGGAATTAAATACCACTGTTAGGAGATCAGCCATCTAATCTAATCGATGCTGGAAAATTGGATTCGCGACACCAGCACTCCCTAACATTTGGTATTTACTATTTGTTTCCCTCCGTATTCGTTGTAGGATTGAGCGAAACTAGCATATTTCAGATTTTTTCAGTTGAATAATAAAATAAAAATAAATTTTTCAATGTTTTAAGCAAACATATCCAGCAATAAATATTTCAAAAAGAACATGAAACGGACATAGAAATTGACCATTTAATGGAATATCATCAGTGAAATAATTTCTCCACTTTTACTTAATCCGCCCTCATTTTTCAACGATAAAATTAATAAAAAACGAACGCATGCGATATCCATTGCAAAAGGGGACGTATTGGGAATAAACTCATACAACAGTCCGATGACTTCCTCTGATCTTTCATTTGAACTGCCGACAAGATCTACGAAGCCGTTTGATGTTCTCTTGAACTATCCGTATCGAGTTCTTTGATGGAATCCCTGGAGATGTGAATCCCACGTGCAAAGTCAGTAATTCATTTCAACGTAAAGAAGTCTCCTCGACCTTCTAAGACTATTGTAATCTTCCCGACTTAATCAATTAAACTCTTATGAGAGCCGCTCTCGCGTTCGAATCAATGCTTAGCCGGGGCTGGCCTCTCGAACTCGGCCCTCGGCGATTCCGGGGAGAAATGGGCATGCGATAATTGGAAGTCACTGGACAATGCCCACCCCCGACCTCGCATGTTTCTAGATGGGGCTTCCTGAGACGCGATATCGATTTTATTACGAGTGGTGTGTATGGCAATGGAGGAGGAGGTAGGGAGAGGATCGCACCGCCTTACGGACACGTTCGCCCGCGACGGGGCGGAAGGGAAACAACTCGCGTCCTCTGGCCCGAATCCTCTCTCCTTACCTCCTCCTGTGTGACCGCCTTCCCTCCTCCCTTCCGCTCTTCCCACACGCCCACCACACCCTAGGGGGGGCAGGAGGAATAGGAGGACCTGGGAGGGGAGAGAATACGGCGAGTCCGAGAAGGAAGATGGCTGCAGGAGGTCGCAGAAGGAGAGTTGGTGTAGGAATACGCCAAGGGGGGCGTGGGTGGGTGGGGAGGGGGACACGAAAGAAGAGGCTCGGATATGAAAAGCAATCTCGCAGGCTGAGGCCGCGGGGGCGACGGCAAATATTGACCGAACCATGTTGAACTCACTCACTCTCTCCCTCCCTCTCCTTGCACCGGAAGGGACAATATCGAAAAAAGGGAAGCGGAGTGGACGGGAGGGGGGGCAGCGAAGGCGGATTGGGGGAGTGGTACGAGGAAAGTAAGCCGGGGGGAGGGGTTGAAGCAACGAGGGGGGGAAGGGGGCAGGAGGGCGGGGTCCGGCGACACTACTGAGGCGCGGAAGGGGTCCGAGGGGGCGGCGGAGTGGGGAGGGAGAGACTTAAACGGAGCCTCATGCGCTTAAGGACATGGCTCGCCTTTCAAAATATCCTCTCCCTTCCTGCCTCCTCTTCCTCCACCATCTCTTCCTTCGCACACACATTCAGGTACACAACATCCACTCCTCTTTGCGAGGGTACGAGCACGACCGAACAAAAAAAAAAAGAATAATATAAAATCCGCTCCCAAGGCTTGACACACGAGACTACGTTCCCAATATCGAATCTCAGAAATGCATTAAAGGACTCGAGAAGTATATTTTTTCCTACCTCCCCAGCCTGGCCTCTTCCCTTCACTGTAAAACAAAACACCTGTTTTTATGTGTTGCGCGCTCTCCTCGCCTTCGCTGAGATCGGCCGTCAAGGAGGATTGATAATCCCGTACACCTTATCCATAAATAAAGCCGTGACCTATTAAACGCGGAAGTCGTTTTTTTCTTTCGTTTTGACTGGGATATTCGCCACAAGAACGTCGAGATGAGGAAAAGCTTTGCAGTCATTAACTTGGAATCATTCTACTCCTAGGATATACTAAATATTTCATGGGAACAGAAAGGATGTGTGACGGACGTTAGCAATAATTACCCATTATGTGTGAAAAAGAGAAACTGATTAATTTTTTAGGCAACAAAGAGAGGTTTGATTCCATAGGTTGTCACGCGACGCAGGAGTTAATATAAGGGTGAATTTAATGGGTCAAATAGCTATTCTTACTGTCAATGTATTCTTTTCAGCGTAAAAGACGTTATTACATTAATGTGTAAATACGCCACACCATATAAAACCTGGAGCCAAGGTTAAATGATTTCACAATAATACTGTATTATTTGGGGATACAAATACATAGTGTGATGCTGTGCTCAGTGGTAAACATTTTATACCATTATTAACCGCAGAATTCCCACCAGCAGCACTCACTCAGGGTTGTCGTAGTTTCTGAAAGTTTTCCACTAACTGATAACGTTTGGCATAGATCATTATTAAAATCCACCCTCCTAATGAAATTGCAAATAAATAATTCCCTCCGAAGTTTACAAAT
Organism: Hetaerina titia; assembly: GCA_037158775.1. NCBI lineage: Eukaryota > Metazoa > Arthropoda > Insecta > Odonata > Calopterygidae > Hetaerina > Hetaerina titia. The sequence goes on along the minus strand of CM073773.1, from coordinate 43,124,983 downwards.
GAGCGGGGAAAATTCTTTTCGACATGTTCGCTTTATCCGACTAACACAGCTCGGAACTCTGGATAACTCGACTACAGATGCGGATGCAGTCTGCTAATTAATTAATACTGGAGCAAAGTGAATGCCAAAGAGCATAAGCAGGTGTCGCAAGATAAAATACATAAACTAAAGCAGTTCTACCGAAAATTCCCGTGCGATGCGAGTGGATAAGGGCGTCATGAATTTTCTTGCACGCTCTCGGTACGGGCGGAATCACCACTAAATCACATGAAGCAAATTCACTTTTGCTAATTGATCAATAAACATCGGGGCAGTAGGAACGTCGCCCTGCAAATGGACTAACGTAAACATTAAACACGGCTCTAAAACCGACCGACCTGCGTGGGAAATTTGCATGACGCAGACCGATTCCCTGTCAAGCATTAATCAGCATCAGGTGCAAAATTTACGCCGCAAAACTTGGTGATGGGCATTAAAAAGCCGTCGGGGTATGCCCAGCGTCGAAAACATGCTGCATCTCTCATTTCTTGCCAAGAAACACTAATGGCTCCGCACGCAAGTGTTTAAAGTGAAAATAAAAGGGCCCCGACGACAGAAGTGCAGGTTTTCCGTCAGTTTGGGAACATAACGGTGCAAAATCATACGGAGTTAGCAGATGCAAGCCCCCATTTTAGCGCGGAGAACACATCCCGTGTCTATCAACCATTACGCCGGGCTGCAAAATCATCAAGTGCCCCCGAAGCCCCCCCCCCCACAACTGCACCCCTCTTCCGCCGACTAGCACACACCGCGAGTACATAACGTTGACTCGCTTCCACCAGACCCTTTAACGGCGTACTTAGTCCCGCGCACACAAACTCGGAGAGAAGCAATTTGGAGACGTAATTTAACGCCGCGCGGCAGTTGAAATTTCCAAGCCTCCCCAGGGGGCCGCTAAATTTTTCGCAACACCGAAAAAAATTACACCGCCCCTCGGCGATTACCCCAGACGGGTTTTGGGGGTGTCGGGGTGCGTTCGATAATATTACCTTTTCCTCCTGGATATGGAGACTTGAAAAATTCCGAGACGGCCCAAGTTGCAATCCCCAGACGGAGACGCCGCTCACGTAAACGGGAAGATATAAAGAAGCCTCCCGAGTCGAGAAGGGGGAAAGGCTCGTGGAGTGGTGAGGGTGACCTAATCTCACCAATCAATTCCGTAAACACGCCCGTGACGTCACCCGGGCCATTCAACTCCCGAGAACCCCGAGATCCGACACGAAAGAGAGAAAGAGCGAGGGTGGTATGGGAGGGAAGGTGGATTGGAAGGGGGCATATTCTGAGAGAGGGGGGGGGGGAGAATTGCTGGGAGAAGTAAAAAGGCGGCAACGGACTGGAGATATTTGACTCCAAGCCGGACGGTATTGAGAACTAAAGCTGCGCCAATGCATTCACGAGAGGAAACGTATTAAGGTCACCGTGGAAGGTTTGGAGACGCAGGAGGAGGCGGAAGAGGAAAAATGGCTGGGATCTGGAGGGACGGGGACTATGTAATCCCCATGCCCATGCATCAAAACGCACCTCTAAGCTGCGACAACCGTCTTAGAGAATTTTCAGTGGGAAGAAATGATCGGAAAACTTATGGCGAAAGAGATTCAGGCGTGAGTAGGAGAGAAGAATTCCAGAGCCATACAGACGTGTTTCCCCTTAAAATATACTTCTCAGACAAATTGCCGTACTTTTATGACCTACCACTGAACCCAAAAACATGAACGGAGCCTGGCGTAATTACAGCCCACCCGTTGGAAGTCATGCATTGCGTATGAAATAAAATAGCAAAAAAAAACGATGAGAGGAATGCTGAATATATGTTGAACGAGTACGCAGCGGCTTAATACATTTACTCAATAACTTTTACAGCGATGTATTCTGTGGTTTTCGGCTCAACTTGATGAAACTTCATGATCAAAAGTGGATAATAATAACTTTGTAAGTTCAACTGATTTTTATTTTAAATACGACCGGTCTCTTCGAATAGTCGTTAGAATAAAGAACAGTCGGAAACAGATCGTTTTTATAATTACAATCGGAGGAACTTACAAAACGATTATTTTTCACTTTTCAACTTTAACAGTCATTATTTTGCATCTCCCATCACTATGAGGAGAAAAATGGTACTTTGTATTTAGTTTTGACGAAAATAGCTAAATAATCCCCATGAAAAATAAACTTCAACAAATAAAAGCTAAAGTGAAAAGTAAAATCAATAAAATAAAATAAATAGTCTCAAAAACAGAAGAGCGCGTATGAAATAAGGCAGGAATGGGAGAAAAGAAAAAGAAGACCCAGAAATAACTGAAAATAACTACCAACGAAAGGATTGGAAAGGCATATATACGTAATTAAAAAGCATAATATTTTATATTTTCTTATAGAGACCCTTAAATACATTGATTTTCAGGGATTATTATTTTCACCACAGATAAAGAGTAATTCTTACCATCGACAACTAGAATTAAAGGAAGCCTGTTGGAAAGCATTAACCTACGTTGGAAGGAAGAGTTGTGGATGATAAGATTTTGCATTGAATATCCTATATCAGGTCTTTCTCCAGAATTCTAATGACGTTATTATTATTAGGTAATCTACCGGTTAAGGTAGGTTTTTTGATGGACACAACTATCAAATAAATATTTTGTAACTCCAAACAAAACCCAATCCAGCAACCTAAACTACATCAGGTCCCTCTTCATCTCTGTTCTAATGACGTAAATACAGTAAAATAAATCGAAATGAAAACTTCGTTATTTCGTTCGGACAAAAGCCATTCCTAGTTCTATTTGAGGGCATGTTTTCCCATGATTTTCATCACATGTACCTCGTATTTTCTTTCTCAAAACTAAATTTATTTTACCATAATGCTCTACACTTTTGTTTTTACATCTACATTTTGTTGAAATCTTGATTACATTAAACGGCAATCATGTACTACGAAAGAATTCATGTCAAGGACGGATATTTTCATGAGTGTGTTAGCATTGTTTCCTATCATCACTGATCGGCAAACGTTTTATTGGTTGCTCGTAATTGTTCAATGAGATGTCAAGGAATTGCCATGCGTTTTAAGGTCATAAAATATCCAATATAAATATTGATCAAACAGAAATAATCTATTTAATTTCAAGCAAAAACCATTGCCTTCATTTCTAATGCAGGAGTAATTGGAATCAGGAAACTAGAGATGAAGAAACGTAGAATGGTGAAGAGTAGGACGTTTGAGTTGTATGGAGCCGTAGAGGTTTCTGCAGTGGCTCTTGAGAGAAGGCCGAGAGACCGGGTGGAAATTCGCCGACGTTGCGGAGTATGAGTTCGGCGGAGGGCTTGGAGGAGAGGGTGGAAGGTGAAGGGCGGGGGAGAACGCAGAAAGGGGGGGAAAACGCAGAAAGGGGAGGAGGTCGCCCTCGAGGGGGTAACACTAAGGAGTAAAACAACAGAGAGAACCTACAGGGGACTTTCCGGTCCCTGCCCTTCCATTCGGGCCAACATCTTCCCTTCGAATTTCCCCAACTCCTATCCTCGACATGCTAAGACATCGGACCGTCCCCTACCCTCTCTCACTTGCCCCTCTCATCTCGCTCTCCCCATCTCCCTCGCGGTCCGCGCCGAAGTCCTCTAAAGGCCACCAAAAACGTGACCCGAGGAGGGTAATGCGGGTGGTGGAAAGAAAGCTTGGCTAGGAAGAAACCCGAGTGCGACGACGGTACATGGAGTGAGAGAGGGAATGACGAGGGGCAAGAGGAAGAGAAGTGAGATGAGAGTGAGAGGGATTTTGTAGTAACCGAACCAAGGAGGAAGGGGGAAAGCGGAGAAGCGATGGAAGGTTCCTGTGGCGCTATCTCCCGGGGGACGAGTAAAACGACAAAGGAAAGAATAGTGCCGATTTCCGCAACATCCCTCCCGTCCCACGATCCACCCCTTGGCCTAGCGGAATCTTTCCCTTGGAATGGCTGTCTGACGGCAAGATATACTTTCCCGGGCGATTTCATATGGTTCCTGGTCCAATGATAGCATCCCGTAACCGAGAAGTGCCCGGCAAACGACGCGATTGAGGGCTAGCCGCGACGCGCATGCGCGTTACCATGCCTACTCTGAGCGCGTCCCGAGGAGAGAGTGTGTGTGTTGCGAAATATTACACGAGGGAGTCCCAGAAAGGAAATTTGCCACATAATATAAGTTTTTTTTCCAACCTAGTGGATCTTGAATAGTTGACTTCGCTTTGTTGGCCTCCGGTAAATTTCGGAATGGAAAAAATGAGGCAAAAGCGTCAGAATTTACGTTGCATAAAATTTATTTCTACTCTCTTTCTTACCGAAAGCTTCAGAAATCAATCATTACCTATCCATATCAACCATCTGAAACTGGACCAACGTACCTCGTGACAAATTTTCTTGGTGACTGGCAAGATACAATTCGGACTCGACTTTTGAGTTTTATCTCTACCATCATTTATTTGTACTGATTACAGTACTGCCTTGGCAAATTCTCAGATACTATTTCCGAGAGTATTACAATAGTATATGAACATAATCATAACATACCATTCGAAAACATGGAGATACTATGATTTTTTAGAACAAATTTTCTATTTTTAAGGATATATTTCATGACGGGATATAAAAAAATAATTGAACTTTTGATATTTTAACTCTAGACCTTAAATATTTATGACACTTTTTGGCCGTTCCCAATAAAAAAAATCCATTTTTTAATGGATGGTTACGTATCCCTCACATTTAACAATTTTCATTGTGAATCGACTGCATTTGATGACAATTCCAATATTTATTTTCATGTTCATTATACCCATCGATTGATTACTACGTCAGAGCTAGAATTTAAAAAATCCTGCTACATAAATGAATAAAAACATTTTGATCCAAAGTCCACAATGATAAAATATATTCCTATATTCCATAAAATTCACCACCAAAAGCATTATTTAGATTATGTTTTGACTATAAAATATCGGTAGAGCGTTAATTACGACATTATACCCCTTTGCTCAATATCGACGCGTCTAATAGCACCGCTATTCACGTCTGTTGGGAAACCAACAGGAAATATCGTGCAGTACGCGAAGCACACGTCTCCGCTCTGGTTCTTGGGAAGCGGAACGACGCAATCGGTGATGAGAGCAGGGCATCGGGGCAAGGAGGGAGGTTTAGAGGCGGCGAGACGAAGGAAGGGAATAATTGGATGGACGTAGGATTCGGGGAAGAGTGATTGGAGGAGTCGGTGCGGGAACTGCTTATGGGATTACGGAGTGCACGCAAGTCCACTGGGGATGAGAGTAAGTGCTCGGGGGTCGAAGTGGCCAGTACCGATCGGGGAGGAAGAAGGCCGAGATTTAAGATAACACGGAGACGCAACGTTCGAGAGAACAGCGGAGGGGGTTCTAGAGCGGAAAATCATTCGCTTTCCTCCTTCCTCCCCGTCTCTTACCGCGGCCACTAAAAATTTCCCAAATTTAGCACATCGGTGCATTACTGAGAAATAAAACTGGACAATTTCCGAGCATGCTGAATATGCGAATCATTGTGAAAACGGAACGATTAATTTGCGCTTATTTCTCATCACGACTGGGGTCATACATTCACTCACTGCGCGAATATAGTTTCAAATAACAACGTTGATACAAAGTTTCCGTTAGTGCTTTTCAAATTATTAGCAGAAAAAACAGGGTTCCTTATAGGAATAGATCAGAGAGAAGCAGTTAGCTAACATTAAGTTTGGTTGACTTTGCACCCGCTGAACTGACAACTAATGCGTGGGGTGTCAAAATGATTTGTCAGCGAATGATATTTGAAGGAAGTCTATAAAGTATTATCCACCCCTTCTACTTGCATTCTCATCTCCAGTCATCAAAACATATAACCGACTTAGAGGAGAAACATGACTACTTTAATTCGACGCCTAGAGGAAATTACTACTCACCCAAAACGAACTACAAAATACAAGAGTTCTAGGATGGGAATTAGTTAACCAAGATCCTGTCATAATTTTGATTAAACTCTTTCAGAAAAACTTACTGAACATAAAACTACCGTTCAACTGCACAACCCCTTTAAATGTCATATTTCTCTTACTACTAAAATAAATAACATTGTTTGAAAAATCGGCATTAAAATATTTCAATCCTTATGTAAAAATTAAAATCCAATTAAAATAATAGAGTTAAAAAATGATAAACATCTAGTCCCAATAAAAATTATACATTCTGCCACTGGTTTTATTTAGCCATTTCCCTCATCATGCATATGTCGAGAATCCAATTTGAAATATAAAGAAAAATTCAAAATGTGCAACAATTTTTAAAACATAATACCAGTTAAAAGACTAAGCTTTATTTCAGCATATAATGCAGAATCCTCAAAACTGGTTAAATGTTAGCTCTCATGAAACGAAAGGTGTAACGAATCAGTAGACGTTAAAGCCTTAAAATTCATGGCTAATATTTCGTCCCTGGTCACGCTCAAAATTATAGTTTACGTTAACTGCAGCGCATAAAACACGCCCATATTAAATGGCTTCTAAATAAAGAAACAAGATAATGAATCAAAAATGCTATAAAACGCGAACCGATCGGTCAATTTATTTATCGGTGACCTACTTCTGGAACAAGTTACACGACCCAACACAGCGTACCACATCCACACTAGTACACTCTTCAAAAAAATATATACATTTATAAGTCAAACGAAACAAACGAAAAACACCGCGCCGGAGTGGTGGTAAACGTGAAAACCGCGGCGTGGAATGGGCTGGGAAGGGGAGCGGAGATAGGAGACGAGACGGAGCTTCTAAAAGTGACTGCTTGGTCGCGACTCGAAAGAATCAAAAGAACTTGAGGGAGTAAATGTGGTACACGAAGGAGTGGCTCTACACACGAATCAATCACCGCTGGGGCGAGGAAGAGAGATAGGGCCGAAGTGCGAGGCGGCGGGAGAGGCATGGGACAGCGAGCTACGGGGGAGCACCCAATCCACTCCCTCCTCTATCCCTCGCCCCCTTGATGGCGCGGCGGCGGAAAAGGAGAGACTCAGGCGTACACGGGCGATAGCGCGCGATGGAAGGAGGAGGAATGGTGTGAGGGAGGAGAGGGGGTCGCCTGAGTGGAGGACGCGGGAGTGGGTAGGGTGGAGGGTTGGGCGGGGGAGAGTGGGACGCATGGAAGGACGTGCGAGAGAGAGAGAGCGGGTGTCGGGGTGATGGAAGGGGAGGTGGAACACTGAGATGGGGAATGAGGCGAAGAAAGAGATAGAGCCTCCGAGAGTGCAAAAAAGAGAGATGAAACTTGGTGGATGTGGGTGGAGATGTGGAGGGTGGGAGAGGCAGGAGGCCAGCGGGAGATAAAGATGGATGGAGGGATGACGAAAGATCATTGGATGGAGATACGGAAGTTGTAGAAAGGCTTGCTGATACACTTCTTAAGGGTTTAGGGGCGGCAGAAATGACAAAATTTGTGTTCGTGTTTACTTTTGAGCAAACAGTCACGTCGTTCTCTGGATCAACGGAATGGAATATCAAGGAGCAGGCACGCGACATTCCTATCGTTTTATGCCGCTACTGCTAACTAATCCATTTAATCCAAAAGTATTGTCTCAACACATTCTGAGAAACGGAACGGACAGATTAAATCATTTTTTTAATGAGTTTATGGTGTAAAATTACAAAAGCCATCAGAGTCCTTGAAACTTCAATAATTTATTTAACTTAATTTTAATATATGCTTCGTATTATTACAAGTGTGGTTTTATTCAGGGCACAATTTGGACAGTCATGTGACTTTTAGTACTTAAAGTTCCAAAAATTAATTACGGTTAACCAATTAAAAGTCATGATTCAAAATATTCAAGCGTGACTTTCCGTACAATTTTCCTTTCAGTCATTCCCTCAGATAATTTCGGTAAGGAAATTATTTTCCTGCAAAAACGAGAAAAAATAAATTTACAAGTACAAAGAGGAGAAAGATAACCAAGACGCAAAAGGGAAAATAATATAAAAACTCTTCGACTTTATCTTCGAGCGTGACAGAGATTGTGCATAATACAACAGTGATGCATTAAAATACTCCTTGCCATATGGAGAAAAATGGGTAATCAGTTTCACACGAAAATTTAAACTGCTTTCTTAATATTATTTTTTACAGTGAAACGTTCAAATGACCCAGAATTTTAGCTGAAATCTCACGGCTATTTATAATTCCGAATTATGAGCGGAGCCCCCGCAACTTCTGAAAGGGAAAGAGAGAGGAATAAAAAATTCTCCAAGTTTTGCCTCGTCCACACTACCCTCAGGAATCCAGCTACTGAGTGTCGTTTAACCCACACCGAGAAACACACTCTGGACATTCTTACAAATGCGGCAAGGGAAAGGAAGGAACATGAAACGGGTGAAAAAGGATTTCGTCGGACGGAGGAGGAAACGAAGAAAGTTTAAAAAAGAGGCTAGAGCGTGTGGGGGAAAAGGGTTTGGAGATTGAGGAGCGGAGGCATGGAGTGGATGAGAGATATCTCGTCTTTAAAGAGGCCAGAAATGCTCATGGTACGGAAGGGGAAGGAGTAAAAACTTCCCCACTCACATCCAAATCCAGCGGTTTCTTCCTTCCTCCTCCTCCTCCTAAAGAATCGCCCCGCACCACCCTGCCAGGCGAAAGAGTGTGAGAAAAGGGAGAGAGAGAGAGAAAGATCGTAAGCGTGAGGGGAAGGGAACGGGGGAAGAAGAGATCGAATGCCTTTTGCGGGAAGGCGGAAAAAGCTCACACACACTGCCTATTCGTCTTCCAGCCCCACAACCCTTTTTGCGCTCCCCACTCCCCAACCGGCCTGACCCACCCCCATTCGACCTTGGTCACTCCGGAGTCTTGTGCTGGACGCTCTCTCCAGAGGGACTCGGAAGGAAAAAAAATGCAGCGGGAGGGTAAAAAAAAGAGATAAGAGGTCCCACACATTCGTCTCAAAGCGAGAGATTTCGGTTCATCTCTAAAATAGCCATCCCATACACTTCTCTCATTGGCCAATCAATTCTCGCCGACCCTCCGAAAAAAATGTTGGTGCCGACGTCCTAACACGCCCAGGGTTTGCACGTGGCGGCGAAGTGGGAGCGTTAGGTGCAAATGAGAGATGCGGGACTGTAGACGGGATGGTCTCTTGGATAGGATGGGGATTGCAATTTTTCGGTCAATTTGACATCTCAGGTGGACCAATGCGGCACGCATCGTCATGCGACCTCGATCCCTCAGAGACGCTACCTGCTAATCTGCAATTTCAACCTCTTTCCTCTTCCGCTACTCCCATACTACCCTTCGCCCGCACCCCGGAGACGCACAAATAGGTATTCCCACCGCCGCCATCGCGTCACTCGGAAAGCGTTCCTCCTAATTGGTTGCTCGTATCACCCGGAATTTGCCGACAAGCGCCGTGGAAGCGATTCCATCTCGACTGCGAAAGCGGCCCCATGCGGCCGCATCCTCTTCCCTTCAACCCCGCGACCATCCATTCTTCCTCCCACCAATTCCCTTCCCCAACGCGTACGACAGACTTGTTCGAGTACGTGAAGACATCCAAAATAAATCCTCCACGAAAATTTTCAATGGAAATATGTCAATGGAAATTTGATGATCTTAATTTCCTAGGTACGTAGAACAACGAATAGACCTCTGAATTCTCACTCAAAGTGAGAGCACCAATTACGTTAACAGGAACTTATAATAGCAAACGTTGTAAAAAGAACACAGCGTCTTGCAAGGGAGTGGAAACACTTGGTCTCTAATGGCATGAATACAAATTTTGAATACATTTGAATGCCATGTCTAGATAGCTTTCCAAGTTTTCCAACTAAACACCGAGGTAATGTGAGAAAAGTGTACACGTTCAGACTTGTATAAAAATGTTTTAAATTTAGAAATAGCACAATTAATAATAGGGAACCTTATACCATAACTATACTATAAAATACTCGTATTTTAAGCGCAATCAGAGACTCCTGAAGTTTAAAAACGCGAGAAATTGCACAGTAGAAAACAATTCGCATACAGTATACTAAGATTCGAACGTGGATCTCTTCATTTCCAGCAGCAGGCCGAAGCCAGTTAAGCTACCAATGAAAGGTTTTCGAGCATATATTGAGGAATCCGGGTTCTATATCCTGTCTAGGCCAGTTTTTTTCCGTTTGAGGAGACTTTCATGAAGAGGACTAACCATTAATATTGTCTTTGACCAAAAAAAATAAGCTCTTATGCTCGAATCAGACTCGGATTACAAAATACTCATGCATCCAAATTATAGCCAGTGCTCCTGAGGCTATTTTATGGTGTTTATCACCGCCATTTGAATTTATCCAAAACTACCTTACCTTATCTTAATATGCACATAAACCACTTGAGCTTAAAGTATTAACATTTTAGCCGATTACGTGCATTAATGATGTGAAGGTAATGAAATTTATTCAACGTCCAAATTCAGCAGCCACTCGCCCCGAGTTAAGTTGTTTCCTTCTCTTCCAACAACCGCCATCGTTTCCCACGTGATAAATTTAGTAGTTCTCGAGAGAAATTTGAGTTTGAGGCCCTCTTGCCCTTCATACCATCTCCGTCACCTCGACCTTCTTGTGGAGCCCTCTTTAAAAACAACGCCCCTTCTTGTTTCCACATCCGCGTTATCCCACAGGGGTAACTTCCCACTTCGATTCTCCCCTCCCATTTCACCTCCCCGCTCCCTATTCCCCTTTTCCTCCACGCCTACACCTAATCCTTAACTCGACTCCAACCCACTCTTCCTCCGCTTCCCAACGGTGCCGGATCCACGACTTCCCCCAAGCGCCAAGAAAGGAGGCATAGTAGGCTCTGGCGGGAAAGAACGCGGAAAGCAGTTTAACTTCTTGTCGGTAGGAGTGAAATTAATGTTTAGAGCATATGTAGCCACGCTGCTAGTGCGAGTGACCAGCGTGTAAGGGATTTGTTCGAGAAAATTTCCATACAAGCCAGCCAGTATCCTCTACATAAGGCAACCAGTTCCGTTGCAAATTTTAATGTGAAAAATGATGCCCAAATTATTTCATGTCTGGGTTGGAAATAATTAGAGGTAAGTAGTTTAGCGGTGATCGTTACTTTATGACGTTACCAACTATGATCACCACGTGGAAAGTCGTGCAGAGATAGAAATATTTCAGCTTATACCCCCATCCGTCAATTAGGAGATTAGAAAAGAGAGATTTTGACATGACGTTGCATGACACATATTCCTTTAACATGACGTCAGTATTCGTAATTATTAAGTCAGGTGTATTGGAGAGCACTAAAACCTGAGTGAATAACTTGTGAGAAATTGTCAACTTTAAAATTCTGAAGCAGAGGTTAGCTAGTGTTTTGTGTTGTTACACCTAATTAATTCAATTCTTTGCTTTCATAAGGGAAAACTATTTAAGACAAAAATCTTTGCAAATTGATACAATCGTTTTCCCTTACATAGGTTTTCCAGTAGGTTAAGGAAATAAAGAAATGGTATTTTTACAGCCAGGAATTAAGCAAGGCTCTTTTCAGTATTCAGCCAGTTTGGACAATTCTCGTGGAAAATGAAATGGTGCCCAGAATCAGCATTTATGAATAAATATTACATTTTCTCTCTCCTCACACACTGAAGAACTAAATCGATCTTTCCCCTGGACTGCCAAATGATATTTTTCCTATCTTATTAATGGAGAACGTTTAATGTACCGATATAATTGCACTGAACACGTCCGTTTCTCAATAGAAGAACAGAAGGAAAATGTTGGTGCTGTGGCAAATAAACTGGCTTTCCACGCCGAAGACAGGTCTAATCCCAAGAGTGGATATTTCTTGGATAGTGTCTCGGCCCTCTCCTTGATACTGCGTGAGGAACATTTCGAGCGTATAGCCACTCGGAATGGACGCAGAGCGGCAGGTTCCCGGAGGTGTTCCGTTGAGAGCACTTAATGCCAAGCCGGTGTTCCTTCTGCTCTTCTCTCGCTTCAGCCTTGGTACGACCTAATCTTCTTAGCACAAATAACCTTAGCTTTCGAGCGATCACTAAAATAACTTCTTCTCCCACACCGCTACGTAACAATCGCACAGGGAATTACTTAGGGCCGCTTATGAAAAGAAAGATAGAGCACTGGTGTGTCAAACGAAAGGTGCTTAATTCACTTCCCCACTCTACACTAGTAACAAGAGATAATTTTTATGAGTAATTGCTGTCCCATGAGGGACATGGCTATCTTACACTAAAACAATTAGCACAATTTATAGATAAGCGAATTGAATTACTTCTAATTACATTTCTCTCTTCTCAGTGTTTTACCAGATTTGACACCATTCATTGTGCACAGTAAGCAAAGGCAGAAAAATATGAACCCTCTCTATGAAATCTCCCATGAATCTTTTGGTGATGAAATTTTCTCTCTTGATCGCGTGCCTCGTGAATGAAAGGCGAGCATTTAAATCAATCATTGTCGGATTCGATTTCTTTTATTTTATCCCAGTGGTTTAATCTACCGATTAAGTCTAAATAACTTCTCCGGTATCGGGGTAAAATTGAGTGTTCTGCGCATTTACGAAGCCTTAGGCCCGTATTATTAATGGTTATCCAGATCTGGGAGTCTTACGAGTCTCCTACGTCAAAAATCGCATGGGATTTGAAGAGAGAGGCTCTTAAAATACCCTCAGAGCTGAGACACGACTGTTAATACGGGTCTTAGCCTGGCTTTCCCTCTAATCTTTAACCGTCGCTACTATCTCGTGCCAACGCTAACCGATGGTACCAACCAACACGTACAGTAACCAACGCATCCTCAATTTCTTGCTACCGTACATCCTCCTCCATGCCTTCCCCGCCTCGCTTTCCCTTCACATTCCCCCTTCTCTCCTTTCATTCCCCGACACGCCCATGGATCCTCATCCCATCCGCCCTCAGAACCCATAAATCGCCACTCTGGTTCCAAACCTCTTCTCCCCCCCTCTCTCTCTCTCCCCAGCGACCATTTCTTGCTTCCACCCAGTACTTTGCGAAGCCGCCCTATGCTGCGATGCATCGATGGAGACGAGTCGGTTGTTCTCGTGGGGAGGAACGCTCCGAACGACCACCAAACGCCACGATGGCGATTTGCCATGCGAGTGCGTGTGCCCTTTGAAATGATCCAAAATGCGAATGGAGACATGAGCAAGACCCACGACTGAAATACGACTTGAAATAGAAGACCAAGGTACATGTGGAATAGTGCAATATTAACGCGTCAGGGAAACTTGATGAGCCGTCGGGGCAGCTAAGACAAAATAGGTGATTGATTATAGAGTTCACGAGTGAGATATGATGTAGTGTAAGAACGATGTGGAATCAACGAGATGTAATAAATGTAATCCATATTATGCGGCACATGTTGATATGCCTTGCTGTGTGATAATATCGTGTTACATGTCGAGTGATATCTCACACTACAGTATATGATTCAGAGTCTCTTACAAAAGAAATTTTAAGTAAAAATTTTAATATCTTCGAATATTTAACTCATAGTTAAAATCTAACTTTATCACACGTGTTTTTCCAAATACAATTTGGAATTTTATTAGAAATTTTTATCATTTTTTCCTTTAATACCATTGAAGGTTCAGTGCGATAAATATGGGATGAGAATCAATATTAATAAAACAAAGGTTATGCGATTTTCCAGAAAGAAAAAGGCTAAGCTAAATATTAAAATAGGCGGGGAAAGAATAGAGCAGGTAGAGCAGTTTACATATCTCGGAAGTGTTTTGGACCAATACGGTCAAAGTGGTAGGGACATAAGGAGAAGAATTGCGCTTGGCAAGGAGACTTTCTCAAGGAGGAGGGAGTTGATGACGGGGACGTTGAGTAGGGATGTTAAGACAAGACCCGTAAAAACTCTGATATGGAGCGTAGTACGGCGCGGAAACGTGGTCACTGAAGCAGGAGGATAGACGTCGATTGGAGGCTTTTGAAATGTGGGTGTGGAGAAGAATGGAGAAGGCCAAATGGACCGAAAGGAAAACAAAGGAGGAAGTACTAGAAATGGTGGGGGAGGAGAGGGGTTTGTTGAGAGAAATCCTATGGAGGCAGGAAAAATGGATGAAAGGCGTATTGAGCGGTAGTGGAATGTTGAAGAGGGTAATAGAGGGGAGGATGTTGAGCAAGCGAGGAAAGGGCAGGAACAGGATAGGGATGTTGGACGGGATGAAGGGAGGAAAGAAGTACACCGAGATGAAGAGGGACCTGATATAGATTAGTTTGATAGGTGGGGAGTCACAAAATGTTTATTCGATAGTTCTGTCCATCCAAAAACCTACCTTAAACGGTAGATTACCTAATAATAACCATGCATGAACCCCTCAATGACACGGGTAACCTCGTCAAATAATCGAACCTGGCTACTGAGGGAGTAATGATTTAAATTCTCTGTGTTACATACAGGACAACGCGTGCCTCAAGCCTGGATATAGACGTGATACTTGGTGCGCGGTGAGGATAATTCGGTCCATTTAAAACATTTCCCAAAAAAGAATATTACTCTCACCGATCCTCACTCCCCTGGCTATCATCCTACGCTTCCTACTCCATCATTCCCGCCTCACTTTCTTCTGATCCTCTCTCATTTTCCCACATTCATCTCACCTCCTTCGTCCACCCGTGCAAACCCTATCTTTTCTTAGGTACGTACCTATACATAGTTTCACTATACCGATCTTCACTTATGATGCCTGCCATGACTTAATACATATTTACGGAATTTTCACTGTTTAGAGTCGCCCACCCCTCGCATGTATTATTCAATCCATGAGTAATGCTAATCCTTCTCCTACCTTTTATGACAATCATCACACTTTTTATTTCATACGGTCGACGTTTAATCTGAAATCGGTCATCGTTTTTACTCGAGACGCAATTCTCTGAGTGTCACTTTAAAAACGTCAGGCTGGCACTGCTTATCAAGTCGAAAACATGAAAAATAAAAATGAAGATAGGGAAATGAGTGTTTTATAAACATTTCAAGAGGTAGGAAAAATTCCGGAAAGTCAACTGTGACAAAAGTTTACCCATGTCGATTCTGATCGCTTTGATCGCGGTGAGAATACGTACATTTTTTCCGTGTTACTTGCAGTCGTGCAAATATATAAATTATTTGTGTTATTTTACCTCATGCAATTGTTCGTGCTGTTTTGCCTACTGCAAGTTGAACTAGAACTCAGTATTTGAATGTACGTATATTCGACTTAAGGTCTACCTTTTAATCCGTGGTAGAGCCAGTTGCTCAATAGTTTGTCACAGTATGTACTGAAAAGTAATACTAAAGAGTAAAACTTTATTGGTCATGTCACATGAAATGGTAAAACGGTTGTTTTTAAAGAACGTACTTTTGCAAACATACTCAGTAAAAGAGCTCAAAACGTATATAAAAGGAATTCATTCCAATGCAAATATGCAAAGGCAGACTATTTCCCTATTGTGAAAGTCAAACATTTTACTATCGTGTTTCTCTCATCCAAGGTGGATCGATATTCAATTGGTTACAGCACAGGTTTTCTATCAAATGTGTTATCAATTTAAAAATTGACGAGAAAATTCAATATTTCAAGAGAAGTAAAGCTAAAGATATAAATTTCATTTGTGAATTCTTCAATTTTGTTCTGCGGCCTAAAACAACAAAAACCGCATTTCTTACCCAAAATGGCTTATCCTGCCTAAAATTAAAATATGATTCTAAGCCGTTACGTTATTTATGAATTCTTCATATGTTGTCAGTGCGGAATGAAGGAAGGATTAAATAAAAGATTCCGACTTCCTTAATATGGTCGTTTATCCCTATGTCTCTCCTCCATTTTCCTGGCACCATCACCGTTCTGTTCCCTCCCCCACCACTTCTAACCCTGTCGCCCCCTTCTCACGTGTTCCCCCTCGCAACCCACTCTTTCGCGTTCCGAGACTTAGCGAAACCCCTCCCTCCACATTCTACAACCTACTCTTCCCTCTTTTCCAAGAGGAGCCGCTAGTGAAGACGAATGCCTCTTCCTTTCCTCCAAAGCACGGGTGAGAGGGAGAAGGGGAGGATCTTAAGGGCACATGAGGAAGGCAGTGGATTAAGGAGTAAGGAGAGAGAGTGAGGCGCTGGGGAGGGTAGTCGGAGGAAGACGGGGGAGGGAACCAGGAAAGGGGTGATGGGAGGGTCAGGGGAAAGAGAAAAGCGGTGGGAGGAGAGGAGGAAATGGCGGGAACGAGAAGGATGATGCGGCGGAAAGAAAAGGCTTGGATTATGCCCCCCCGAGAGTTCGGGTTGTTGCCAATAGAGAGAGGGCGGAGGTGGCAGAGGGGTCATGGCGAGGGGAGTCGGAGGGAGATAGAGACCGGCTGCAACTCGGGAGGTTGGCGGGGGGGGGGGGGGTGAGAGGGAGGAATCCGGAGGGTTGAAAAATTTTTTCGTACGCGGTCCCCGTGGTAAGACTGCCAAAGCGGGAGGAGCCTCCCTTCTTCCGCTCCGCTATGTTTTCCCCGTGACCGGAATATTCAATCTTGGCGCTAATTCATTTCAATCAAGAAAAGAAGAATCTAGGCATTAATAAATTTGAGCAATGACGCACCCGGAAAAGGATGACCGTACTTATAAAAAAAAGGGGAGATCTTATCCTTACCATAGAAGTTTATCCCCCCGCAGCTAAAATTAATCATTTAAAAAGTCTAAGGGGCTCGGAGAGGGTGATAATTCAAGTTTCTAGCTCCGGAAATTTAGTTTTCTCCCGGGATTAAGCGATCTCCAGAAACTGAACATTTCAAGACCGGAGCCTCTTTCAAGGGAGGTTGGGAAGAATGACATCTTCCCATGCGAAACTGAGATATATTTTTTAACATTATAAATTATTTATGGGAAATAGGGGGCAGAGTAGAAGGAATTTATATCTTAAACGGTCATTTAAATGTATTAAAACATTTGGTAGTTCGATGAACAATTCAAAATTCAAAGTATCAGCAAATGGAAAATGGGGTGATTCCTTGTTTCCAAAATATGAAGTGTTTTATCCCGTTGCACCAATGTGCTATAGCCCATAAAAATTCTGAAGCGGGCTAATTTTCTTCTCATGAGCGATCAGAAACAGAAAATGATTATGCGCTACTGATATGTTCAGCCTGGAAAAATATGAAAACATGAAAATTTTCAATGTGAGTGAGTTGTTTGCCCCGCTAATAAATTTGGATCAAAGAAAGAAAAATCGGTCTCACACCTACATTTCACAGCTGTTTTAAAATTATTTTTGCGCCCTCAATCGACACGAGACGGACGACTTGAACGAAAAAGGTTTTCATTCCGTCATTGAGAAACGAAAAGCTCGTGAAATGACCCTCAGCAGGCACAAAGCGAGTCCCCGCGCATCTCTCGCATCTATCCAAGCACAATGGCTTTGAAATCACATACAGATCACTTCGCTGGCACGAAGTGGAACTCACCACCCGACGACGCTGCCGACGGTCGGAATCCGAGGAGTTTGCATTAGTTTACGTTGTAAGGATGACCGAGCCGTCAAATCGAGAAGCGCCACTGGGTAAATTGGGTTCGCTGCTCGCGGGGAGCGAGCTACTGAAGGGAGGCAACACTTGCGGTCGGGGGTCCGCGTAGCCGGAGCTTGAGGGGGTGGATGTTGAGTGTTGGGAGGATCGAAGTTTCTTGGTGGAGAGGGCGGTGGGTGGAGGAGTCGGTGGGGGGGAGGGGAGCGCAGGTGGGACTGTAGATATCTGCGGTTATAAATCCGGCACCTCTGTCTTCGCTGCATGTCTGGGTGGGGTTGACTGTGTTAAAATCGGAAGACCGGGGCGGGGCGACGAAGTTGGGGTTTTGCGGAAGAAGTTGGAAAATGGGGAGCGCTCAGCGGGTTCCTGATCTTCGCTCTCATTTCCTCCCATCCACTCCTTCCAGCAAAGAATGAAGGAATGAATACAGTGAGGATGTAAAAGAATTACGGTTGGTGAGACGAAAGCAACAGAGAAGCAGACGTTGTTTTGAGAAATTTTTCGCGACCCCTCATAGAGTTGTTCCTCCATTTGCATTGAATTCTGAAATAAATCTGAAAATATCAAAAATACGAAAACCGTCGTATCCGCTCTCTACAAAATTTATCGCCTAGCGTGTAGTGGTCCTCTTACATACTTAACGAAGACCCTACAATGATTCAGTGAGTATTAAAACCTTTATCAGTATATTCAACTGACTGTTGTTAAATGATATTAATGCTACTAGTATATGCAATCTGAAAATGTTGCAATATTAGAGAAAATTTGAAAAAAGAATTCATGCAACTGAAACAAAGTTTCACAACAAAAAAATCATTGTCAGGTCTAAAATGCAGTACCTTATTCCGTACACCTTCGAAATTCCATTAATTTAGACATAAGAATAAGATTTGTAATGGTTTTATTAATTGCAACTTCAAAGACTAGTCATTAACGCTATTTAGAAGCAATCTTCCTCAACTGAAAATCCCGTGAAATTGGCGGGTATAGATCTTTTAGGCGAATTTTATTTATTGAAATTTGAGACTAATTGGTAACGAAACTGTTTACAGTAGCATGAAATCTACAATTCTACACTACTTTATCAATACATAAATCGGTTTCGAATTAATTTAATATTAGATTACTGACTGCTGCTAATGTAGTAACTGCTTAATATTTTATCATAAAAATAAAAGTAACAAAAAACCACCATTTTTAGCCTTTTTCCATTTTTCTATCACAATTACTAGCCATTTATATCTTTTCAGTGGCTTCAAGAAGTGGAAGAAACAAATTTATTTTACTTCGGGGCTGTTCGAATACAGGCAGCAAAGGTTACTACGTCTTACATGAAAACGGTGAATTAAAGGTTCATGATACGAAATTTAATTTAGCCTAACTGAAATGCTTTCTCAATTAGAACGCGATGATATACATGAAAGTCGATACAAATTATACGAGTCCTCTCGTAAAATTAATCACCAGATTCATAAACTATTTCAAATACATCCGAATTAAAGCTAACTCAAACCTCTTTGCATGCTAGAGGTTAAAAAGGGGGAGGAGAGGGTGATAGGTGATGGCAAAAAGCTTTGCAATAAAAAGAAGGGTTTGTTAATGGGGGGCATGGATGGCCAAAGGAAAGATTTAAGCAGCCGGAGAGTGAGTAAAAAGTAAGATGCATTAACGGCAGAGTTATAAAGGCTTTGATGCTGAGATATAAAGGAAGGAAAGAGATAATTCTTTGCAGGGAAGGGACGTTAATAATGGCACTCAAGTTTCCGGACTTAAACGAGTATGAGGGTGTAAAAACCCTCGGGATATAAACCGAGAATGCCAGGGAAAAATAGAATTTTTATACAGAAAATAGATAACAAAGTAGGCTTTTATTGACATTAATACTAGTGCTAATAGGCGAATACTCGGCAGGAAAGGAGGGTTTTATATTACAAAAACAAACTATTACGAGAGCACACTTTCACACAAAATAATAAAAATTAGATTGAGATGAACTTTTTCTCTGAAGCCTTATATTAGTTAATTCTTCAAAGAAAAATTCCTTGAAATTGGTTGCTAAGGTCATCCCATTCCACGTATAATTCATTATCAGGCGAGATAGTTATTTCTAAACGTAATTTTAACCGGCATAAATGGGAGACCAGAACGAGTAAAAGCTCTTTATTACCGCAACAGAAACGGAAGCTCATGGAAAGAAGGGCAAATATTATTTCAGTGACTCATCTAGGTAAAAAAAATCCTCGATACAGTTTGAGAGCCGGTGCAGGCACCGCGAATGGAGGGCGAGAAGATCAAAGGTTATCTCTAGGATGTTTTGAATTCACAGCGCAGCGGAAGAGGACGGTTTTCCGGACGGGCCCACCACGCCTGATGAGCGAGAACAGAGATAGAATAACGAAAGCTGGAATTTCGCTTTGTGAACCCCGGCGTCCACTTTATGTCGACTGATCTACGAGCCGGAAGACCGAGTTGGAGAGATAAGACTCCTGAACACGAACGGATTCCCTACCACTTAAAAAGGCCACGTTCCCTCCAAAACGATAGAGCAAAACAATCCACGCGATTCAACGAGTGGGAGAGAGCGAGGGAGGGGTGTGGGAGGAGATCCGCCGAAGGGATGTGCGGCGTTGATTAGGGGGAGGACACGGGAGACCCGGAAGGCGAGAGGGAGGCTGAAAGGCTGGTCCGTGCACGGGTGATGAGTATGGAGGGGAATGGCGGGACCTCGAGGGGAGTTTAATGCGGAGGACACAACTCACGGTGCCGGCGTCGGCTGTGCGTGCAGCGTATCGGCCGTAGGCAAGAGAGCTCGTCGGGAGACGGCGACTGCCACGAATGTGTGTGTCTGTGCGTGGAACCAAGGGAAGGAGGGAGGAGCGGGGCCAGACGGCAGAGAAGTTGGGGAGAGTCGAGCGCTATGGAGAGATACCGCTGCAGAGTATGGAACGGGGGGAGGGAGGTGAGGCGGGAGCAATAAAAGGGACGCATTGGGAGGGAAAAGCCGTAAAGCAAAAGATAACGCGGAAGATGGCGAGGGCGGGAGGGGCGGGCGGCCGGTTCGTGGGCCGGCGGGGCCGCGTCGAAATATGCGTAGGGGATGAAGTTGAGGAAGACTAGAGAGGGGGGAGTTGAGAGAGTAACATGAAGTTCCGCAAAGGACGGGAAGTGGTAATGCTGCGATGGGAACGGCATGGGGTAAGGTGGTGTGCGGCGATGCGCGGTACACGCCAGGTCAAAATAGTCCGGAGGGAGGTGTGCTATTATTGGAACACTGGGGTAAGGAGTCATACGCGTGCTCGAAATATTGTGAACCTTTAATATTGTTACAACATTAAGAATCAGTAAACAATTTTGTAAAAAACATGAGCATGAATTCAAGGGCAGCTTCGAAAGACGCATGAAATTTAATTCAAAATTCCAATGAAGTGATTTCAATTCTCACGCCGATATGCGTTCATAAGATGATATACTCGATAATTTCAAACACTGCAGGAATAATTTGTTCAGGGCATCCAGCAAATGAAATTTTAACTAGAAAAACTATTAGTTTGCTACAACGGAACCACTATCTCAAGGCGATTCGCGGTGAAAAGTTATTGACATAAAATCAATGCATTATACTATCAAAGCTATTAAATATTGGAAACAATGGAACCAACCAATCCTACGGGATCGATTGAATTTTGAATTTTTTATTTTAGTTTTCAGTAGGTAGTTCCTTTCATTTCTTTCTTTAATACAATATTGATGAACTGACTTCACTCTCAATTCGAACAGACAACGGATATCTTATCTCGTTTCACGCCAATGTGATAGCTTGATGGGTAGTAAAAATTAACCTCGATTAAAAAGCCATAAAATTTACCTGAAACAAAACGTCAATGAAAATTTAAGAATTATTACTAAGATATGTAGTACTTCGAATTATCTTTTCAGAAAATTATTGATGTTGGTAGTTATTCATTGTATTTTCAAATACTCAAAGCAGTATACATTTACATGTAGAACAGTAGTAGTATAAAGGTTATAAACTTCATTATCGCTAGAGTACACTTTGTAGTAATCGGATGACCCATATGTTCAAGTCAAAATTAATGCCAGCCAATTCTTTAGTTATTCTAAAAAACCAAATGCGTTTAATAATACAATGTATGCTCATTTACAACTTTTGGAATATTAATTTTCTCGACGAGAAATACCATCACACAGCTGTATATATTTTAACGACTACATTGTAATAATAAAATACATAATATCTGACAAAGGTGAAATAAGAGAAGCAGCTGCATGTGTGAAATAAATCTCCCGTGACTCCTAGGACATAGGTTGTAAATTGGTAAAAGGAACAGTAATGATATACGCTTGCACTTGGCAGCTTTCATCCCGCTACTGCATAAGGTTGAATGAGTTATAATACAAATATGCTCAAGAAACCTAATGCTAATCAAAATATATTTTCCTGAATTTTGTCTTTTCTATTCCCCCTTATCACTCAAAAGTGAAATTCTAATTTGTCGACAAAGATTTCAACAAAGAGTGACGACAGGCAGAGACTTCTAGTGAGGAAGCAAGACAATTCTGTTGTTTTTGACTGAAGAGAAATCCACGGACGCCGTAACTCCAGAAATATTTACCCAAAGTAGGTATAAAATATCGGGTATTTTTAAGAAAATGAACTCCCAGGCGTGACATAACGATCCAGATTGAAAGAGAAATGGAAGCCAAATCCGTGATTAAGTCACATCCGCTAGTGATGTTCATCTATTCGAGAGAAAGATTTCGACATTTTCAAACGTTTTTGCTCACCATTGCACTTCTTAAATTCTTTTACTTTTTCAAATAAAAAAATATTGATAATCGTAGTCAAAGAAATAATTGCTATTCTGAGATAAATCACGCCACTTTTCAATCAATATTAACCCTTGACATAGACTATAGCCCCGGTGAAACCCATTGCTTTTTTCCTGAAGCATGAATGCAAGAGAAACAAAATGGCATACATGCAGCAATGAAACGTGAATACTGGAAGTTACTCGTCGTTTAAGCATTCAAATTTATGGAGTTTACCACTGACTCGTTTCCTAAGTCCAGGATGGATTTACGGTAAATATACCAATACAGGGACTTACTCGGGGTTAGAACTCCAATCCTTATCCATGAATCGATTGACCAGTGTGCTTTTAGCGTAACAGCGACGTATCGCAAATTTAACTATGAGCTCGTCTCAGATCCCTCGTCGGAGTCACCGCCTCAGCACGCATCCCTTCCCCTAAGACCCATTTCGTTTATTTTAACGCGGAGGCACATAAGGCACGGTTACCCACCTCCTTGACGGAGACCCTCGGGGATGTAAGGGTTGGTTGGGCGGCGGTGGAGTAGTGGGTCGTGAGAGGCAGGGAGAGAGAGGCAGAGGAGAGAGCGACGAGTGAAGGAAAACACGCGCCAAGACCCTAAAAGAGAAGACGTGTATGGGAAGGCCCGTTGATAAAGCGAGGCGTGGGAGGGCGGAAAGCAGGATGGGGGTTGGAGGGGAGGCACCAGGGGAGGTCGAAGGAAGGGGCAGGTGGGTCGGCGGTGGGTTCCATCTGTTACGAGGCTTAGGAGGCAAAATGCGCAAAATTGAAATAGGGATGTACCCGCCCCCAGGAGAAGGGCTTTGAGCAGAGGTGCGCGCGGTGAAGTAGCGGGGCGCGGGGCTGGGGGCAGGGGAGTGCGTGGGGAAAGGGGGCTCGGGTGGGGGAGGCGGAGGTTTGAGTAAGATGAGGAGGAGGCGGCGGGAGAGAGCTGCAAGCATTCCCCGGGGTGCCGCGGGGAGTGGCTAGGGGGCGGGGCGTTGGGGCGTGGGTTTGCGTCGGGGGTGGGAGAATCGGGGGAGGGAGGGGGGCGGGTCGAAGTCGGCGAGATGATAAGGGAAATTCACGAGAGTGCGGAGAGCGGAGTGAGATATTCAAAGGCTTATTTATAGGCCGAGAGCAGAGGAAGACGAGAAAGAAGAAAAAGCAACCGGCTCGGGCCGACACGATCTTGATATCAATCATAATTTTCTCATTTAACGGTGCAAGTAATGCATAGAATCTGGAGAGAGAAGGCACC
>CM073773.1:42984740-43101226 GCA_037158775.1 Hetaerina titia | reverse complement strand
TCATTTAACTGATTTCGAGGTTGACTAGTTGGATCCATATTTCCATTATTTCACGAGATTCATTAAAGATAATCGAATCAAGAATTTGAGCACGGTGAAAATTTCTAAAATTTCACTGTTTAAAAAAAAAACACGATCACTTAAACAAAATATGGCTCAAACAAAATCATTAGGATTACCGCAGGAGTATTTTTCATAGCGTAAAATATCCATCGATTTCGTTTTCATTTTCATTTAACAAAATATGGAGTTAAATTGATGCTTATTTATAATGTAAATTTAAATATATGGTAATTTAGCATCCCTAGCAACACATTAACATTTTGGAGACTGAATTACCCCAAGCTTCCTCCAAAACATCCCGCTACCATTTACAGGTTCGGAGAAACACAACAGTGCACCCGGCATACTGGTAGCACGCACCTCTGCACGACACCCCGCCGCCCTAATTAAATGAAAGCTGCATTCGCGACATGAGGAGATGAGAGATACTGCACGCCAGAACGAACCAGATCGACTCCCGCACTTCGGGAGGGGACGAGCGTCACGGCCTCGGTCACGAACGAGGTGACGCGGCCCCTCGGGAGGAGCGGAGAGACGCCGAGACCGACTAGCAGTGGAAGGGGCTGGGCCCCCGTGCTCCACCACAGCCGAAGCTCTCGCGAGGGCTGGACGATGAGGGGGAAAGTGTCGCGCCCCGTTTCACGTGGGCGCTGCCCGGCTCTTGGCACCGGGAATACCCTCCTCGCAGGAGGGGCGCCAACGGAAAACGAAGGGGGACCGAAGGGAGGGAAGAAATTTTGCAGCACAGGAAATGCGAGCCCCGCTAGGACCCGAGCGTTTCTGGGAAGGAAGGGGAGTTGGGGGAGGGGGAGAAGAGGGATGCGGCGGTGCGCAAGACGAATGGCCGGGGTCTGGAGGCGAGGCGGCGGGAGGGCCCGCTGCAACGAGTGAAACCGCAAAAACGTCGAGATTTACAACCCCTTCGGGGGCATGGAGGGCAGCAAACGGATCCACGTGGGAGATGGCTGGAAGACGACGATAGCAATAACGTAATGATGTAATCGACTTGAGATTGGGCCTTGGCCCGGGATTTCCATAAGCACGAAAGAATTCGGGAGTGGAAGAAAACCATCCCTATTAGCGAGTTTAAAGGAAGAGGGGGGCGCCCGGAGGATGTTCATCTCTCCCTTTAAGCGAGCCGAGCGAGACAAGGGGCAGGCAGGCTTTCCAATCTTCCCGAATTCCGAATCGAGCATATTAATCGCCAAATTTGAGCGGGAATAATTCCCTTGCCGAGCTCGCATAATGACTGTGAGAGTGTAGCCATAATTTGAGCATGACACTGTTGAAGGCACTAAAATAAGTGGTGAGAAATTAAGCAATTTTCATAATGCACTCGCCATCTGGATAAGTGGCATAATCCCAGAGTTTTACACCGACATCAAGGGAAAAAAACGTAATTTTTTAAACATTTATGTTTCCATGACCGATGAATATGGAGGTAATTACAGGACAGCCACAATTTATATGCCAGTTTTTGTATAGCTTGGAAGCACAAGCTCAGCGGCACAGACCATTTTCTTCTGCCGGGGTTTTTCTTTCGCTGAAATAGCCTCAAAGCGCCCGTCAAGGCATAAAGTCGTCCATTTTAGAGTGTAGCCTGGTGAAATATATTGTTCCGAAAAAGTTCTCCGCGGATCACGATGGAGGTGCACCGACCGCAATTCAAGAAGCCGATAACGTGACCAGCGGATCATGGACTTCTAGCCATTACTGAAAACTGCAGAGAATCCAGATAATGACCGAGAAGCTCAAGGTGATTTTCAGTTAATGAGAAATAGGATTGTTAGAAATAAACAATTTTTCCATTGAAACGTCATTGCCTTTGATGGGGAATACTAAGAGAATAGGCATCAGTTTCTACAGGTCATGTACTTATTTACAGCAAACGATTAACTACAGCTCCCTCTAAAGCAATAAGTATTAGAGGGTATTGATAATGATTAACATAATTGTTTTCTGCTAACGTCAGATGGTCAGTTAATTATTCGGCAATACTTAGATATGTAATTACTAGTTAAGATTTTCAGCAGAAATCCACTCGCTATACATCGAATCCTATTCTCATTTGAATTATGATGTATATTGTTTTCTCTCTTCAAGAATACAAAAAAATCCGTTGTGTTGATTATGAACTCAAGTACAAATATACTTTATGCAAGAGTGAAGTTATGGAATCAATATCAGAACTTTTTGCTACGAAATTGGGATGAAAACCCCAACGAAAAGATTTCCATTTGAATTCATAACTACAAGTGTAACAAACGACTGTGCGATCGATTTATATCACTGGATGAAAATGAATTGTATTTCAACATCTCCGATAAATATCATAGAGATATCAAATTTACGCGATTCATTTTTGTTCTTAGATTATGGCACAACAATACTCAGAAAATTTTGAAATGAAATATTAATCAGTTTTCTAGACATCACTACCAATATGATTATTCATGAGGTTAGGTGAAATTCAGATTAACTATCTTTAAAACGACCGAGAATTGGATAGAATCAGGAAATGTACGGGAAAATACATGAAGGAACATACTACATAGTATAATCACTGAAAATGATACGTCTTGGTTTGTTTCCACCCGGGAAACTTACACAGTACGAGTTTGAATGGCGTACACATAACAGATGCACGAAAGTTCACCGAGTTGACCCCTTGTTCAATGCTCTCCTTGAGCAAACCACAACATTATCGCTGAAGTACTGTAAATGCACTAGGTGGCCAAGCCAGAAGCAATAGTTTTGCCCGTAAAGTTATATAAATCATATCTCCCAAATATGAACATCCTACCCCAGACTTCCTCCGACAAGACACGCAAGTGCTTGCGTTACGACAGTACTTTTACATAATGCCGCTTTCCGTGCCCCTGGCGCCGCACACACGAGGACTAGCAGCTAGGAGGGAGGATGACGGAGATTTATGCCCCAAAATTTGGTTACTGAGGAGCGGGGGCCGCCAGTTCCCACGACATCGGGGCATCCGTGTGTGGTGGGCCCTACGGTTCCCGGAAGATGGGGGGAGAGGGACTGAGCATGCGGCCAGCCGCCTTGCTCATTTTGAGCAGAAATAAAAAGCATGCAACTGCACAATACTCCACGTGACGATTGTGATAGAAGTGACCCGACTCGAACTGCAACCCACGCTACTTCGAAAGTTTCTCTCGACGCACAAACGACCCGTGTCCTCGTCCTAAGACCACATTGAGGGAGGGTTTTTCTCCCCAATTTAAGGGAGAAGAGAGAGAGAGAAGCTTATCGATCGTACCATTTCGCGGCAGTTTATTGGAATTCCTACATACCATACGATCAATTTGAAGAGCACAGGGACAGTTTTCATTTTTATCACTCGATATGGGTTAAATTCAAATACCATAAAATTAATTATTATATTTTATTACTTTAAATTATTCGATTTCTATAAAGATGATAATAATTTTTAAAATAATCTGCAAAAGAATTTATAGGTCAATTTGGTAGGCAGAGAACAGAAGTAATAAACGTTTCATTTGGCGATAATACATTTGTATTTTCTTAAAATTAAATTCCGCATCAGCTTACACACGAGAGATGAAGCACCCAAAGATTTGTATGCATTTCTATTTCTAATTTAATGGCAGAAAACTAGGGAATTCCGTATCTCCAACACGTAAAATATTAGGTAGAATAATTTGTCAAACTCTTTTTCAGGAACATGAACATATTCTTTTACGAGGGAGGCAAATGAAAAAAAAATCCGATGATATTTAGCTTTTTATACCAGCGGAAGTTAGCGAAAAAGTTATCCATAAACCTTATTTAAACCCGCATGCTGATTCTTGTATTTACATCTAGTCAAAGCCCAGGCCCATCAGACAAGATTTATTACCAAGCCAATGGAGAAATAAATAGTGGTAAATTCTTCTCAATAGAAATAATAAACCACAGAGCAGACTAAACGTCAGTGCCCAAATAAATCACGTCACGATTTATCCCACGTAAGGGCTACCTAGAATTAAATCTCTACCCCTTTTGAGTCCCCTTTTAGAAAAAGTGGAAGCAATCAACTTTTTTAATGTAATCGGCGGAACCTTACGACACTCGAACGCGAACGGCAGGAAACGCACGTTTAATATCCTTCTCTGTCCCTCGGACGAAAGCGTCATGTCCCGGTCGTATTTATAAATTCGTATTAGCGCCAAGGAAAGGGACTTGCTAGGCTTTGAGAATGAGACGTCTGAGCGCTCAGCAACTCACCATGCAGCGTCTATATCTGCGTCCCGTGACTGCGACCTGCCGAGATATCAATGCTCAACATACGATTACAAGTCGTACTCGTATTTCAAGAGGTTTACACTAGGTTTCCTTCGATACTGATAACTAATTTATCGCCATCAAACGATACTAATATCCACCAATATTAGACATATACGGACATTCTGTATCCACAGATATTTGTCATCTACCGGATACGGCTGCCTCATTTAGAAATGGTTACCTGCAAGTCAGTATTTGCATTCTCTAACCGCAACTTTACTATTCATCTTGTCAACATATCCATATTCAGCTTACATTAAATATATTATATTTGACTTGTTTGATACCGATCGCAAATGTAGATGTCAGCCTTTATTATAAAATCACCAGTATTCGTTATACACTGAAAACGGATATCTACCTTATTTCAAAATCCATCTATCTGACGATATACATTCAGACCGACATGGTGAATTGCTGTCGACATACATATGAAATAGAGGTTTGACGTCGTATTTTCTATGTTCCACGGCACTACTCCTGACCACGTCCCTTCCCCGCCCAGCTCGAACGCTGCGCCAGAAAAAGAAATCCAGGGAAGGGAAAATATAACGAAAGCGCTTTTCCTCGGAATTGAAGGGGATGGCGGTGGCCGGGGGTTCGGAGCGGAGAGCGGTGCCGTGGGGAGCCCTTACTCAAGGTGGACTGCCCCGAGGGGGAAAGAGCTGCATACGAAAGGGATGGGGTGAACGTTGGGGAGGGGGAGGGTGCGGCAAGGAAGGATGCAGGGCAAGAGGGGGAAGGAATGGGGGACGCGAGGGAGGAGGGCGGGGATGAGGGGAGAGGGTGTGTCGCTCCGAAGCGAATCTTCGCATGCATGCCGATGCGAAATGAATGCAATTTCGCCAAGTACAGAAGCTTGTCCTGCCTTCCGCATCTCGGAAAGCCCGGAGACATGCGGGGACAGGAGGACGGAGGCAGTCGGGGATAGAAGCGATGAGTTGGTGAGGAGTGACGGAAGGGAGGAGGAAAGAGGATGGGTAAGTGGAGAAAATGGGAGCGCCATAGCGACAGGGTGGAGGATAAGCGAGCCGGAGGCGGGGGTAGGAGAAGGAAGATGGAAGAGTGCAGCGGAAGTGGAGGCCGGAGGACGGGCGGCAAAGTGAGGGCGATAAAGCGGGTCCCTCCTCGGTCAGTCGCGTGAGGCGGCGGCAGTACACCGCGGAGCAGAATCCGTGAGGAACACAAACACACGAAGGGAACGAGCTCTGGTTTCTGGGAGAGGAGAGTTAAGAGCGGAAAGAGGGACGGTTGTAAGTGGAAGGTACTGGAAAGAGCGAGAGAGAGAGAGGGCTCGGATTGCAGCCGACGAAGAGAAAGGGGGGGTGTGTGAGGTGAGGAGGGTGGCACGGAGCTGTTTTGGGAGGAAAAGTTGGAGGAGGAAGAAGTCTGCTGTCTGAAGTAATGAAAGCTGAAGACCCGAGCACGCGCGCGTCTAGGGAGTGGGGTACTCAGGGGAGCCAGGGAGAGGAGGGCGTTATAGTTGGAAAGATGTCTCCAGGGCGATAAGGAGGTCTGCGCGGGATGGGGGGAGATGAAGGGAGACCGGCGTCCGCGAGAGAGGCATGGGAGGGGGGCAAGCCAGATGAAGGGTTCGATCAGGGTGAGCGAGGGGATGAAGGGCGAGGGATGGTGGCGAAGAGAGGGCCGCGGGAGGAATCGGTTGCTGCGGGGATGGGGAAGGGGGGTTTATGGCGATAAAGTACGGCAGATAGGGCAATGGAAGTGAAGCCTCGGAGATTAGGCGGGCGAAGGGGGTAGCGGGCAGGGAGGGACGGGAGGAATAAGCGAAGGGCGGCGTTGGAGGCGAGCGGTAGGAAGCGGCTTCACTCACCCACCGCTCTCCTCCGCCGGGAGAGGTAACTTAACCGTCAAGAGTCCCGAGGAGTCGAGAGAGCCAACTGGAGTGGTACAAAGGTTGCAAATCTGAATAAGCCAGAGTAATGTTGAGTGGTGGAGGTCAACTTGGTCTAATACAGCACACCACACGGACGAGGCCGTGAGAGAGAGAGAAAGAGTTCTTTAGAAATAAGCATGCACGAAGGTGACGTCGCAGCAGGTGTTGAAAATGCAAAAAAAGGATATCCTTCTGTTTCCGGGATGGCAGAGTTATTTGTGCTGTAAAACGCACGGCTTTGAAACAATATGCAAAACTTACGTTTGGTCGTAGATGAATAGTAAACAGCGCTGCGCATCACTTTGCAGGAGATTGCTTGAGCATTGAAGTGGGAGTCGTGTTTACGGTTTTCGTCGCTAGAGGGTTTTCTCTTCCTCACAGAGCTATGCTTCCGTGCCCACGAAGTGTCAATATTGAAGTGAGACTTTCTCGAGGCATGAGATAACGTCATCATGTGACTGCTTGCTTTACTTGAGCAATCTCAACTTGCTATCTCTAAGCGAAAACCGCTTGCCAATCTGTAACTTATAGCTACCAAAGGACATCAGTATACTTTCTAACAAGCAAATTATGAGTATCAGTTTTCAGGGTAAAACGTTGAGCAAAATTTTAGCTCCGAATTTTAGAAATAACGAATCTCACTACCTTCTCACAAATCTAGTAAGTAAAAAGCCAGATAGATCTAAAATGAACTATTTAATAATCTTTTTATGCAAATAATATTATAACATAATTTTGTGCATCAACAGTCGGCAAAATTATTGTTTACCATTAATTTTCCGACAAATATTCGGAATTCTGTGCTTTTTAATTGGCAAGAAAAAGTTGTTCATAATTTAGAGAAACTTTGGAAAAAATAAGTCAACGATGAGGTGAGTGAAGAAGCTCTTATGAAGAAAACCTGTACCAATCATAGGGAAAACTAAACAAATGTTATTCACCATCGTTCCTGAAGTGCATATAGGATGAATTCAAAATATATAAATGAAGACCCACAGCGAATGAAATAAGTTTCCAGTGCAGCAATTCTACTTAGGAAAATATTTGACACAGTTGGAGCCATTCTCTCTCATGCAGCAAAAAAAACAGGGTAGAAAGATCGAATGAGGAGGAGATGTCAAAAGAATTCAAATCGAAAGCGATGCCGAAGAAGAACGAAGGCGGGAGGGAGAGAAGAAATGGCCTCTAAGGGCGTAGCATAAGAGGACACTAGAATAAGGGAGAATAAACAAGGGAGGATGA
This sequence comes from Hetaerina titia, assembly GCA_037158775.1. Classification (NCBI taxonomy): domain Eukaryota; kingdom Metazoa; phylum Arthropoda; class Insecta; order Odonata; family Calopterygidae; genus Hetaerina; species Hetaerina titia. Next base: position 43,093,719 of record CM073773.1, on the reverse strand, counting down.
GTTGCGAAGAGTAATAAGGTTGGGTAACGGGCGAGGCGTTGCCGTCATTGGCTGAAAAGTTCTTACTTGCTTAAGCGCTTTCGTTTATCGCCACGGGATGTTAGAGCGTGGCATTAGCTCGATAAGGGCAAGGGCAATGTCCACGGCCAAAGAGCAAATAAAGATGACGCCTTCCGCGATCAATCTCCTTGCCTCGTTCCTTTTTTCGAGCTTATTTTCCCTCCTCACTGAGCGGACGCTCGACCAAGGGAACCAACGATAGGGACAAAACCGATAACTGCCCTCTCCCCTTGGAGAGCGTCATCGCTCATTTCCAATGAAATACTTTGACCTTAAAGACTATACTTAAAAAAGCAATTACTAACGCCTACGAGGATGATTTCATATGCAAACTCCCAGTATCCTACGAACATTTCTCCTATTAATACTGGAAAGGCTTTGGCGTCAAAAATTATATACGCCGTTTGCAAAGAAACCGGACGAACACAGTTATTAAATCGGCAGGTGAGATCAATATTAAGATTTAAGGGAGCCTTTCATCTAGTTCAATTTGTCCCCGTGCCGGCTAGCAGATGTTATATAAATATATGAATATTCTAAATGACAAGTGAAACTTACTTGCCAAATATAATATTCATTTATGCGCATAACAGCCGCTAGTAAAACTTACTAGACCCTTGAATACGCACAAAAAAACTTAACGCAAATGGAAGTACGGCAACATGTCACAAATTAGACTATTTTTAATTCATGCAATATTAGTACTTAATGCAATATTAGTTCTAAAGAACCGTCTGAAAGGGTTGAGGTCGCAAAATCAACTTTCCTGACAATTTGTGACGAGCAAAATAAATCGTATCGTTTCAATGGTAGGCCTATTGCGCGACGCTGGAATGTTCTACTAAACCGACCAACCATAGACAAAGGATGTGTAAAATCTAGATGCGCAATTGAATAGCAAATAATACTCCATCTTCAATAATATAACGGAAGAGCAACTTCCACAAAACGAGGAACAGGAATGCCTTTAAACCTGTGATCTTCACGTTGCTGTTCAGAATTCAAGTGCCTATTAAAGATAATGTAATGCAGAGGACCCTCAGCTTTGCCAGGCGTTTGATGATCAAAGCCGAATAAAAGGATGTTCTCCGTTCATGACCAATTTGAACAAAAATGCTAATCTAGATGGAGTTCAAACTTGAATTTCTCATCAGCATCCTCATTTTCCTCAAAACAATCGAGATCAATGGATTATAATAATCGGCGTCCAGTTAGTAATGAGCACTGCTGAACAGAAAAAAAACAAAACTATCCACGCACCGTAATAATTTCCAAATCAAAGAAAGCCCATTCAAATGAGCCATCGTCCATTTTGAAATTTTGATCACGCTCACTTTTTTGAGAATAAGAGGCAGAGAGAGACTGAGAGACAGGGAGTAAGAGAGAGAGGAAAAAAAAACGTTCGGAACACAAATCAAAATAAAAAAATTGGCATACAACAACAAAAGCGGTATTAAAGACTTGACAGGAAAAGTTCAAAGCGGTATGCGGCGTGTAATGAGAAAGGATCTATCTCGCACACGGGTGAGGCAAAAAACAAAAACAAATCGAAAATAACTTTTCTCTCGATGAGATTTTCCGCCGAATATTCCCAGCGGTAGGTTTGATGAGAACGTCAAGAGGACGGGGGAGGATTGGAGGGGGGAGGATTGGAGGGGGGAGGGAAGGAGGGATGAAGGGGATCCGAGGACGAAAAAAAGGAATGGAGGAGCGGGGGAGAGGGGATCGGTCGACTCGGGGAGGAGGGCCATTAAACGAAAGGGCGGTGACATATGCAGGGGGAACGGGGCGAACGGGGAGGAGAAAAATGGAGAAGGGTATTGATGATGACGATAGGGAAGGGTTGGATTTGTGAAACAAGGGTGAGTCGCATCGGCGGGACAGGAGCAAGCGACGGTGCCGACAAAGGGACCAGTGAGGAACAAACATTCTCATCAAGAGATTGAATAGTAAAATTGCAGTCATCTGTGCACCTGCTCGACGCTGATATAAATGAGGAGTGGCGCACGGAGCACGGGAGGGATGCGAAAAGGAAGAAAATTAGCCTCAAAGCAGTATTTTGATCACTCTGGCTTCCAAATGTTGGCATGGCAAAGGGAGGATCACATTTACACGGAGATGGTACTGCAATTAAATTTGACTCTAAGGCCGTTAAGAAACAACCGCTGAAATTCTGAACCGTTGAAATATCATGGGAACCTCTTGATTACAATGCGCATAATAGGTGCTCATCCGAAAAATCAGACAGGGCTCAAATGCATATGCTTGGGTATGTCGTAATATTTTCACGCGAAGGAAGGATCATAATTGATTAACATTTTCGTAAATTAAGCAAAGAAGGTTAAACCTGTTCAATGGGGTAGAGAACTCGAAGGAAATAATTTAGTAGCAGAGCGATAAATTCTACAGGATTCACTGCTAGGGAAAAAGATAATTTTTTAAACGTACAACTGTCAACATCCGACTCAAGTTAATTCAGCGTGCTCGCAGGTGGCCTTGATACCGAAAGATAAATAAAAATATTATAAAACAAAAATTCACGTAAAAGACTTAATTGATCATAAATTTTTAACAACTTAAATGACAAATTTTTTAGTGACTAAATTCCGTTCCCTCTAGTAATGGGTTATAACTAAATTCCTTCACTAATACTTCTAACAGCTATATATTTTAAAGCGCATACAATTTCAATTATCATTTCTATTCATCTAAGTAATACTTTATTACACGCAACAGTAAACATCTTTGCACAACTGTTCTGTGGATAATCAAATGGTACGTCATTTGAAATGAGAGCGTTGATTATAATCAATAGAATTATCTACATGTGTTGGACATGAAACATTGGACCAATAATTATTGGTCCAATGTTTCATGTCCAACACATGTAGATAATTCGCTATAGACTTAAATAGGGACATGAACATGAGGGTTTGTATAGTACAAATGTAGACTCGAATCTGTCACCCCAAAAAAATAGAAATATTCTGCTAAAAATTATACACTTAAGCTACTACATCAGGCGTATGTTTATGAGGAACATGCGTCCATAGATAAAATAATCAATTTAAAATCACTTGTCCTTTTTCACCCTCAAAAAAAGACACATGGGGGATTTCTTTTACATAAAATAGAATAAACAAAATATGTGTCACTACCATGAGAACCAGGAATAACTCCATTAAACCCGAATCGACTGACAAACGCAAAATTAAGACTATCCCAACAGCAGCTCTACTGCCACTTTTCACGAAGGGATCACTTCCCATGCACCCGCGCAGGAAAGCTTTTTAAAACCGAAAAATAAACAATTCGTCGCAAACGAGTGACGTGCCGCATGCATCCCGGGGAAGCGCTCGGCAGGAGGGCGGCCAGCGTTAAAAATTCATCGAGTGCTAAAAAGAGGGTTGCCGGCGCAATGCGGCCGACGCTATCGCCTTTAAAGAAAGCGCTTCCTCCACTCGGGAGAGGGAAGGAGAGAGAGAGAGAGGAGACGTGGGCCAGTGTGTTTGAGTGTGCATGTGTGCAGGGGCACGTGTGGGCGTGCGCGCGAGCGAGTGTATTCCACGGATGAGCAGAGGAGGAAAAAATATAAAAAAATGAAATACATTCCCCGCCACTGCCCACATTCTGCATTCTGCCCGCGCGGCCGAGGGAGGCGAAAGCAAAGTGCTGACATCACTTTAATTTTCAAACGATCGATTTGAATCCATCGATAAAACATCCCTCACGCGTGTGCACCACACGGCGAACGAGTAGAAAAAAAGTCATCTCATTCTTGCAAGTGTGTGTGGCCGACTTTTCACCGTGGCGGAATTTTTATTCGCGCGTTGCCTGGGCGAAGGGTCGGCAAGAAATAGAACACTTCGGTCCCCCACGACGATTCCCTAGCATTGTGTGCAACCCGTTTCGCTCGTCTATCCGCGGAGGTGAAAAAAAAAACTTTAAAAAAATACCACGGACGACCGCTTCGTGGCGAGACGAAAATATTCACCACCGACCGATCGAGTTTCAGCCACGGATCCCGTATTTCCAGCCTTCGAACAACTCCACAAATCCCCATAATGAGGCCTCATATAAATCCTCAGTGTCAAATCCGCCTCGGTGGCAGCTGGCGCCAGTAGTTGAGAACTTTATTCACGTTACTTTAGTTATGTTTCAGACACACATGAACTATGCATTACATCGACGGAGCTTTGCAACGAAGCAAATCATGACCCCAAAACAAACCATCGCGACAAATACAGTTGATGAGTACGATTGATGTCACTTGCACATAAACACCGCGCCGGGAATTTCGGCGAAGCAAATAAATACGACACAACCAAGCATTCAACTGAATTGCAGATTCGAGGACCATTCGATTGCTGAATCATAATATTAATGCACCGCGAATGTAGCTCTGGGAAAATATTAATGGGAATTTCCACACCGTCTGCTGCGGAGAGGAGAAACGTATGGTGGGGCATCTCTTGTGCTTATTAATCCTATTCCACTTACGGACCCCTTCCGCCGACTGACTGCGCTTACCACGACTCACCAGGAAAAGAACAAACCGCCAATGAACGGACGGAGTACGGGACCGTAAGCCGCCATACCCCCCTCCGCCGACGCACCTCATTTCCCCCCCGCAGAACCCACACCTCTCTCTCACTCCGGCGAACGGCTCACGCCTGAGTACATCTTCCGCAAAGACCCGATTAGCGTCCCTCGAGAGGTCCTCGCCTCTTATCCCGTACCCCATACACGTCCGACCGCCGAAATTAGATGGAGCGGAGAAGGGAAGGAAAGGTAGGGGCTGGAGAGAGGGTTCTTAAGGAGCGGGGTAGGGAAGATTCCGAGCGGGAGGGAGGGGTCTCACCTACCGGGGGGGGGAGGGCACGGCGGTGGGGCGAGAGAACGGGAGAGAGCGGGAGCGGAAAATGCTTCAATGCGGGGGGTCGGGCGGAGAGGAGGCCGAAGATGACTGCGAGATGACAAGAGGGAGTGAAGGGGCGTGCCGTGAAGGGGGAGAGTGGGAAGGGGTCGTAGAGGGAGGCCTAGAGGTGTCCGAGGGGCTGATGGGGACGGTGATCCCCCCCTCCGACCGTCCGGGGCCCGAGGAGCCCGGCCGAGAGAGAGAGACAGGCGCGCTCGTGTCGATTGCCGAGAGAAATTGGAATAAGGGAGGGGATAATTGGGAATTAAAAGGGGAGGGGGCGAGCACCGGTTGCTCGCGTGCAGACGAAACGTGCAACAGCTTAAGTCGGCCCCGGAGCAAGTGCTGGATGCAGCGAGGTGAGAGAGAGCGCAGGGAGGAGGACGGGGGACGCGGGAGGAAAGGTAAGAAGGAGGCATGCTGGAGTCTGGAGAGAGTGGGACGGAGAGAGTATAAGCGAGACGCGGCGTGAGTATTGGAGTAAGGCCCAGTAGGTGGATTAATCCAACAAGTTGGCCTACGGGCGTATTAAAAGAAAATACTAACAAAAAATAATTCCCTGTCGTCGTCGTGCTGGGGTGAATGCGAGCAAGGGTGAGAGGGAAGTTACTTTTTTTTACATTTTACTTCTCGACGTCCATTTGGCTCTCTCACACACCCCCTTTTCGGGATGGAAATTTCGATTTGGCGCCGGCAGCCCCGAGATCTATTGAAGGAGAGAAAGAGGGATGGAAATTCAATTTAGCGGAACGGAGGACGAAATGAGAAGTATAAAACGACTTCGTTATCGGGCGAATGTACGCGACCTCACGAGAACATCTCGTGACAATGTTTGTTTTTTTCGAGACGGGTGAGTGGGAGCACTCACGAAGATGGTATGGAAAGTCCTCGGATGCCGACGAAATTATCACGCCCCACATTAAATGAGCAAACTCAAGTGCTAGCAGTAAAATCTTGTAAGGACGAAGAAACAATTCTGAATGGATGTGCAGAGTAGGATAAGCAATATTATTAAATTTCTCTTAACTAATACGCGAATAATTGATGTTACTCGAGAAACACCACCGTCTAAAATAAATTAGCAGAGTTAACAGAGAAAGGGATTAATACTGTAGGAAGACACATTCAACGTTTTTCATTATTTTTGTAAAAAAATATTTTTTAAATGTCAATAACATTTTTTTATTATACTGTTGGTAAGCCATTGATACAGTTTCAAATCATAAAGAGAACCATGATGAATAATATAAGAAAGCTAATATGCATAAATCAAATACCTACGGCCACAGTGTAACTAATGACTCTACGATCAAAAAAATTAGCCCCAATGGCAATAATCACCATCCAACCAAGATAGCTGAAAGTAAATATTTATGTAACTCCCTCACGGTTACGTGGCAGGTTTACTGGAAACTTATATTCGTAAATATATAAATCGATGGTTTGGTAGATAAATACTTATAAATATTTATTGATTACCAAGTTGAAATTTGAGTTGATATTTTAGTATTAATAATAGTTCAAATATATTTAATAACATTTATATTGCCTACTTTTTGACTAAGTGACTCGGTTCAAAATATTTTCGACAGAGATTTACCAAAACTCTCAAAGATCGGACGAATTGACCGATAAAGAAATCTCCGTAAAATTTGGCAATAATGCCATACAAGTTACACCATCGAAAGCTTTTCTCAACTGTAACATACAGGTGTAACATTCTTGTACTTTGGTAGAGATTAATGTTTTGAAACTGAGGAAATATATAGCAGAGAATCCGTACACTTTCAGAAAGTACGATAATTTGGGAACTAAAACTATATGTGCCTTGAAGAGGATTTCTCCAGAAATTACTTCTAGCAATACTTGTATCTATGCCTCCTCAGTCGACAACATTTCTTTCCCTCCTAGAGAGAACTACCTCCGTCCCAATCAAAGGCACATCCTCCTCATCTTGTTTCCACCAAGCTTCTTCTTTCCAGGGAATCCCATTTCCTCATTACCCGTCCCTTCACATTGCCACCCACCTCCTCACTCATTCGATCCACACTTCCTCCCCCACTCAATACCTGCGAAGCAATCTTTCTCACCTTACCCCATACATGGAGGGAAAAAAATCCTATAGATGGAGACCAATGGCGTCATCGTTACCTGAACGTGTAACGGACCAAACCAACTCCGATTTCTCGATCGATGAACGGCTAATCATTTCAAGGGGGACCAGAACGTTGGGGTTTCGTGGGCAAAGAGGGGGGGGCGAAGGGTGGTAAGAGGGTTGGAAAGGATTTGAACCAAGGGGGTGGAAGGGCTGAAAGGAGAGGGGTTGTAGGTCGAGATCGGGGGTGGATGGGGATGGGATGCCTCTCTCACTCTCTCCCTCCGGAACAAATGAAGGTGGGATTAGGAGGCGTGGTCTGGGGGAAGAGGGTGCGGCGGTGGCTGCGAGGTTTGGAAGGAAGGGAGGAGAAGAGATAGGGAAAAGGGGGAGACCGGGTGGACCTCGCCGAAAGGACGAAGGGCACAGGCTCTCAGATTAAGTCTGGGAGGGCGAAAGAGACAGGGAGTAGGGGGCGGGGGGCAGGTTCAAAGGACCGAGCGTTGATGGAAAGTGTGAGGGTGGGGATGGCGAGAAACCATGGGAAGGCAAGGATGGTCGTGGGTGAGGGGAGATTCGGGGTGGAAAAGGTGGGAGGGTAACGCAGGGTCCAAAAGGGTCTTTCGATCCAGGAGGGAGGAGGGGAAGGGAACCCCATCTCCCGTGCGGTTGTCGTGCAATATCGAAGCTCCGAGAGCACCCACCTCCCTACGCTTACCCTTTAATTCTTCATTTTTTTTTCTTTGCGTTTTCAAAATGATGTCATGAGGGTCATCATGGATTTTTCAAAAGAGGGAAATTTTTTACCGTGGTCAGCGGCTATTGTAACGAAAAACATTAGAATTTCCTCGATAAAAGTCGGGATACAATATATGCCTGGATGCTTTTATGCAGCACCACACCAAAAATCAATTTATCCGCGTATCGGTGAAAAAAAGGGTTTGATCCTCATGTGTGGGCGCGCGTGTGTGTGTGTGGATCTTTAGAAGAGTGATTAAAATTTTCTATTACGTAGAGTATAAAGAAATCTGTTCGGTATCCCGATAAAGCAAAAAATGCGGCATTGTATCAAGGAAAGTCTAAGACTTCCACGGGGTTACTGAAAGAGCTAGCGCCCACGGCGGCGCGGTAATGGAATTTCCAATTTTACGAGCAGCCAAAAAAAAAAAGATCCGTTTATACACTCTAAGTGGAGATAATGTAACTATAATAACACTACTTAAAAGTCAGGAAATATTCTAGTTACAAAATGATTTAAGGGTTCGTAATCATCGAGGTACACAACGCAACAGTTCATTGTCATTTTCCACTTGCCGTCACTTAAAAATTCTTTCCTGTTTTTTAAATAAATTTACGGTACATTTATCGGATCATAACATTTCCAACGGGCATCTATGAAGTGTATTTCAAATTATCTCGTGCACCTTGGAGAGCGTAACACGTATAAACTGCTACCAATTCCGACAAAGAATTACATTTTGAACGCCGAAATTCTCATGACACATCTCCATGACATGATGTATTATTGAACATTAGAGAGTTTGTTCATAGCCCCACATCAAGCTAAAATGAGGGAAATATCTGATTAAGGAAAAAAATGCGATCCAAGCTCGCGATTTTCCATAAATGTTATCGTGCAACATACGAGTGCTGACGTTTCTAATAAACGACACACTTCTGGACGATACCCAACGACGACAATGGCAATTCCCGCTACGCTGAAACACCGGTTCATTGACGCTCAGATCCCGTTTTATCAAATCGGAACAAAAGCCGTCCCGCCCTGGATCAACTGACTAATGCGCTGTCGTCGAGAGAGAGAGCGAGATCGGTACAGGGGGCGAACAACCGCGCCTCGCAATGACCTCTATAAAAAAATGCACGCGGGAGGAAATAAAAAAAATGGAACGGGAAAGGGAAACGGAAATAAAAAAGAACGTTTATAAAGCGTGTCGCCGGATCACTCCACCTCTCGGACAAAATCCGCACACTCCACGGGGGCGACCTCCCATTGAAATCCTCCAATCGGGCCAAATTGTGAGAGACGGAGATACGGACGGAAAAGACGAGATGGCCACACCGCCGTGCGAAGCAAGATACGGGTCGTGGGGCGGGGAAAGGGAGGCGAAAGGGGAGTGGGAGGGGAAAAAGGAACCCGGAGGCGGACGGCGATATCCGATACTTGATGGCCAAAGCGGGGACGCGAGAATTCGGCCATTGTCCGTCCCGGAGAGAGGTAGAAAGGAGTAAGGCCGAGGGTCCGCGGAGAGGGAGGGGGGCGGGGGGAAAGTGGAGCGAAAATCCACTCCGATACAAACCTCCACCTCCCAGAACCACCCCCCTTCTCACTCCCCCGCAACAATGGGTCCCATTGTCCACGCGGGGGAGCGTGACCAATGAAATCCACCCGCCAGCCTCTCCCACCTAGACCCCGTGCCTCCCAAAACCCACTCCAACCCCTCAACACTCTCTCACCTTCCCCGCACCTTCAACCCTACCCTCTTGCTCCCACTCCCACGCCCCGACATCCCATTCATCCCCGACCATGCAGAAGAAATGGAGCTGCCATCCCCTTTTTATCCAATACGCCTCTCCCACAAAGACCCACCGCCGATCTCTCCAGCTTCTCACCCCCCCCCTCTTTCCTCATTCCTCCCACACATGCCCCTTGCTCGGAAAAACCCAGCGAATATACACGCGGAATAAGGGGTCGGGCTCGGGGAATATGCTCGGGTTTGGGGCTGAATGAGACCCAAAGGAAAGGAATCGAGAGTGGGCGGGGAGTCGGCAGGATGAAACAAAGGAAAAGATAGAGTTTGGCAAGGGGCTGAGTCGTGGTGTGCTCGTACAGTTCTGCGTGTGTGAGCGCGGAGGTGCGTGGGGGGGGGGGTGGAGGACGACTACGTGGCACGTGGTGAACAGGATCGGGGTCGAGTGGTGGGGGGAGTTGGGGAAACGACGGGGAAGGTGTAAAGTTTCTCGTCGGGAAATAAAGGGTATAGGTGAAAAGCGGTGGTTGAGAGGAGAGAAGGCGTTAAAAAAAGGGTGTTACGGAGAGCGAACAAAGGGAGAACGATAAAGGGATGCTCAAAGCGGGGTTGGATGAAACACGAGCAAGGAACGGAGGAGGATGGGCATTGAAGTGGGGATCAAAAGAGGGTGGTGGGTGAAAAATGACCCGGATAAGGTAGCAAATAGTCCGCGGCTGCCACGAGTGCCTACCCCTTCCCCCCTCGTATGAAAAAAGGAGCGAATCTCGAGAGGGATTGGAGAGGGGCCGGTGGTTGTGGGCCCATCCGCTACACTCTCTATAAAAACGCTTCTCCGCCCACTCCAAAGTGCTACGGTCAGGGTTCTCACCTGTTTGATGCTATCAGCTGGGTTTTGGGGCATCTGAGGAAACTACCAAAAATAGCATGACCACCACAAATTCGTGGACAAACAGTTCAGGGAGCATCTCGAAATTTCCAACCCAAAGTCATTTCGAAACCTCGTTTTTTAGGGTAATCGCAAAATAGAGCGTGAAAGAAATGACAAAAGTTTTATATTCCACTCGAAAGATCTGACCAAGTCGTGAGCATTGCCTTACTCACGATTAAGCCGCGATTGTTAGTTTCACCGAAAGTAAAAGTTCATTCAAAAACGTTTTCTCGACCAGAGATTCGCATTCGTGAGAGCTCAGATGTACGACGAACCTAGGTCGAGTAGAGCTGATATCCGTCGGTTTCCATTTAACTGTGACTTCAAGAGCTGGGAATATATTGCTTTCAGTAATGGTGTATGGCATTCAGCTCGAAATTCGCAATAAACCCTAGGGAGAGTTCAAAAACATTACCAAAGCTGGCCTCCCAGTGGGAATAGAAAAGGAATAGTAAAACTGATATGGTAACAGAAAAGAAAAACTGGATAATATTGAAAGGACCACATAATAATAAAACGGGTGAGAATAAAGCTCATATAAGAACGCATGGATTACGGTATAAATGCTGGAAATAACTGAAAAGAGATTAAAGTAAAAGGACTCAAGAACCACTTGAGTATAAAATGATGAGATATGAAAGTTGCCAGAATGCCAAACAAATGCCAACGTAGCATAGATTGACTAGCAGCATGATGAAAAGTGAGGCAAAGAAGTGTAACGCAACATCAAACGTAATACTGAATGTTTGCAATTGCAGCTGAAAGTAAAACATAAATTGAAGTAGAGGGGAGAGTTATTGGAAAAGCTGTACAGTGAAAAATAACATGAAAAATACTTAGAAAAATATACAAGGGGATATATTTTCTGTCAGTGCATGATGCATAAAGAAGGTATTAAGTGATGGTAAAGAGGAAAATTCGATTCTAGGGCTTATGAGGTACTTCAAAGTGGAGTGGATATTAATATTTCCCCCACACTGTACAAACCACTCCGCAACATACACGCAACAGACATAATGACGACCAGCGTTCATATTAATGCATTCGGTCATATGAGCCATGTGAAGTTGATAAATATTAAAATATTCCGACCATTTGTTGAAAAGTCCAGTTCTACTGAATCAAAAAGAATCATCTAAAGAATAATTGAATGTAAAATAGAATTATTCTAAATGAAAACTAATTGAAAATAAAAACGGGGAAACAAGAAAAATATTTTAATTTAATATTCATAGTGTAAAAAAGAGAGAAAACGACGAAAACACAATAAGAACCATTAGAACAAGCCTCCTCTAAAAATCTATCCAAGGTACGTTAAGTCAGTTTAAAGACCAAATGGCTGTAGTTAATTTAGAATCATCAATGAAGTAAAAAAATACTGTAGTGGAGCATCAATGTACTTTATCTCAAGTCATTACGCACGTTAATGACCAGAAACGAAGGAATGAAATTCAAAACATAGCAACAGCAATTCATTTCCAATGAAAGCATCACGATGCTGAGTTTGGTGACGATATAGTTCCAAAGGCAGTGACAAATGGGATCTGAAAAAGATTTTATTAAGAAAAAATGATGAAAGGAAAAGTGAAAATGTTTGCACACAAAAACTATTGTAAAAGGTTTTCGGAAACACACACAAAGTAATACAAACCCAAAAGTGGGTACCCAAAAGAAAGATATTGAAGAATGTGGCTATTCTGGAAACAAGATCACCAACGATGGAAAATAGAACAAGAGCAGAAATCAGACAACACTGGCAAAGACTTATTTCCAGGCAATTTTGTTCTTTAAAATACTTTAAAGCTACGAGGGTGGATGGAACATTGGTGATGATCATTCCTTACCAATTCAAAAATTTAATGAATGAAAATCCGACTGAGAGCAAAACCATTGTACAATCTAATGACTGAAATCGATTTCCTGCATTAATCTTGTCGATTGTGTCTATACTTTCAATTCTAGCCAACATTTTATTTATAACCGTTTCCATTCCCGTTCCATACTATACGTACATACTATAGATACAAAACACACGTATTACTTACGTCCTTTGTATTTGAAACGTAGTCAGATTTTACTAGCTTAACAAGACAAGGGAAGACTCGAATAATGCACTTTACTCTTTTTATTACAAATATAAAAATTTGTACTGTGGATCTGAATACCGACCACGCACGTCGTGCGCTGCGATAAGTTTTACATTACCTTTTTTTCAATGTTTACGTTTCCGTGCCAACACGTAATTCTATACATATAGAATACATAAAAAACTCATAGACCGAAAAGTTTTACATTGACTAATTAATCTAATGATCTTCACGAATAGTTTAATGCACAAAATAACCGCTAGTGTAGAAACAGTAAGCCCTCACCTCCGGCGATATACCCGCAAAACCATTAATTAGCGCTAATGGGAATCATTAATTCAATTGTCGATGCTCGGAGCATACGTATCCTAATGGAAAGCACTCATTATGAACAGTTTTGATAGTGGATTTATATAAACTCGTGGCCAAGGCGCAAATTCGAGACAGTCAAGACAGGTAGCGCTGACATTGAGGGAGGGACACGTGAGTGGATGGCATGCTGTGTACCGCGATCTGACGCTAAGCAGCACATGCGAAAAATTATGGAGAGCAGGAGGATATTTATGGCATCGAGGGAACCATTGCAATAAAAGAGTAGGGTCAAAAGTTCTAAGAATACTTAGAATGAGACAAAATAAATCTGAGTTCACTGTTTCCCTACATGTCTATTTATTTCTAGGGCAAATGAATGCGCATTCAACGTAACAGAAGGACTGGCTGAGTAAGGGTTGATACAAAAGAGAAAAACATATCCCATGGTTATTATGCATTTACGCATGGTAGTGCATTTGAAGGAGTGTTCCATTTAAAATAATTAAGACATTCCATAAAATAAAACAGAGCATTGAGTTTCATCGCATGAAATGATACGCAAGTAAGATATCCCAAAACGCTTCCTCTGTTGAGTTAAGATATTTGTGAAAATCTGAATTTGCAATATTGCATCAAACGTTGATAAATGACAAAACTCAAAAAACACCTTGAAGTGCTAATAACAATTATCTCATGTTTTACGTGCCTATCGAAATTTGCTGAAAATCAATTATCTGAAAAATTATTCTAGTAAATTTCTTAAGATTCCCTCTCTCAGAAATATTTAATGGGCAATCTTTCTTTGGCCAAATAATATGAACGCCGGAAGAACCAAAACGTATAGAGAAGACCTTCCTTATGAAAATACTATATCTACAGGCATGGTATTAATGGAAACCAAATCTATTCGCCATTAGTTATATTAAAATTGTTTTTCAGAAGCGCAAACTTCCTATTCTCTTCTCAAAAAGGTCACCCCTTTAGTGCTTTGATCACCACGTTTCCCATTACCCGATCACACCATCTAATTAAAAATAAATAATTCTAACCCTCACAATTTTATTCCAACAAAAATATGACAGTAAAAATGCTTATCTGTGACATAACTCGTTCTTCTTCTTCCTGGTCATTATTCACATTTAACAAGTGTTAATGCATCACTACTTTGGAATACGATAAATCAGGGGAATGGTATCTTCGATGAAGCCTGAACGTCATAAAATGATATTCGCGTATGCATGAGCATTGCAGTTTTTGTCGATGAATTTGATGTTTCGATTAAAACAATTAAAACGAAGTCACATGTGAATATTGCAGGCCAACAATAATTGGCAGTTACTCAGACCAAGTTAAGTAGGACAAAATGCAAACCTTACCCAAAGACAAATGTGCAACGGATTTATTTTTAAACAAAGGAAAACGAAAATTGTACAGCAGCACCGACAGTTAAATTGATTAATTATCGAAACGCAAGTAAATACGGCGCACCATTGATTATGCCTTTGTACTGGTGTTTCCTCAATACAAAGCATCGCTAAATATTATTTCGAGCTTCTTCGAAGAACATGAGGGCTAACACATCAATAAAACATAACTTTTGTAAAATAATACTAGATTGGGCGACTACATAGCACATGGGAGTAGATATTTGAAAATTATTCCACTTTTCTTTCTACGATGTATCGACAATTGGAAACTAATATTTTTCAAAAAAGATCTCACCCAATAATAATTAAACCTTAGGGTATATATTTAACCGTAAAAAAGGGATACCAGATTTATACATTTACATCCGATATCACACGCGAGAAACAAAGAGATCGCTTTTGTTTTCACCCTCCTGACTCCCTAACGATAAATGACAAAGATTTTCACAGAATCGACCGTTTTTCCTTTAAAAGACTACCAACGAGTTTGACATACATTTAAAATTGCCACGGACAATGTTTCTAAAAATTCTAAACAATCAAAATATTCTAAGGAACGATAGGTGGTGTTTATTCCAAAATTTATGAGGTGATGTCGAATTGAGATCCATCTTGATATTTTATTTACTACCTCTTTAAAATTATTGACGCTATTATTATTATTGACGCTATTATCCAGAAATAAATTGAATATAGCATAAAATAATACAATGACTATGATTGAGAGCTTAAATTTAGCTTTCATCAGTTTCTTTCGACACCTATCTGCCCGTACAAAGAGTTCAATTAACTCTTTCGCAGTTTCATAAAATAACAAAGAAGAACCATCAATATGAATTCTGACGCTTTTGCCCAATTTTATCCAGGCCAAAACTGCCACCATCTTTCCAATTAGTATTATATTTTGTACTACCTCAGCCGGCTTAACACTCAGTGGGGCTTTATCGTTTTGAAAGTCTCAAATCTCATTTTTATGTTGGACCGAATCCAATTTTTGGAGGTAAACAGTGGCACCCTACCCCTTGGCAAATCTCGTTGTGAGTGAGTAATGACAAGAGGGTTTTCAAAGAATATAAAAAACGTTGACGGAGGGAGGAGAGGATAGGCGGGAGAAAGAACGGGTAGGTGGCGGGGATAAACACCGTGAATGACTCGGGAGCAGGTGGAGACTATGGGAAAGGGGAGTGTCACGCATTTCGAACCAAAAATAATGTACAAATCAGAAAATCGAATCATCAAGACATATGATGATGACGACGGCAATGCGTTAGCCCAAAATTAACGGACGAAAGAAATGCTCATCATGAATAGCCCCAAAGAAATACATAAAACTGCCTCTGAGAATGCTAAAAGGTGGTTTCTGTAATGTTACGGCAGCTGTACTTTGAGAAGAAATAAAGTAACGAGGAAGATAAGAAAGGATATGAAATAAAAAGGAATACAAATGGCTCGAATTTTCCGTAGGAGAGACTAGGAAATTGAAGTGGAACTGGGTTGGTTCTATTAACCAAGCACCTACAGACCAAAAACACTAACAAGAGGATGCAATCTTTGTGAAGAAATGAGAGGGAGATTGAAAGAGACGATTAACAGAAGTTTTCTGGAGAGAAAAACCAATTTAATAGAGCTCATCGAGCTTTTTTGGATAGTCCCGTAAATCGATCACGAGAAGCATTAAAGCTTTCTCAGGCATAGACGGAACAATGGTTTTAAAAAGCTAAAATCTCTTCTTTTACAGCACCGATTGTTATTATTAAGTAATATACTGTTTAAGGTAGGTTTTGGATGGACACAACTGCCAAATATATAAACAAATATTTTGCTACGGCTAAAAAAAACACAATCCAGCAACCTACTCTACATCAGGTCCCTCTTCATCTCTGTGTACTTCTTTCCTCCCTTCATCCCGTCCAACATCCCTATCCTGTCCCTGCCCTTTCCTCGTTTGCCTAACATTCTCCCCTCTAATACAGTCTTCAACATCGCACTGGAGATCTATACGTCCCTCATCCATTTATCCTGCCTCCATAGGATTTCTCCGAACAAACCCCTCTCCTCGCCCACCATCCCTAGTACTTCCTCATTTGTTTTCCTTTCGGCCCATTTCACCTTCTCCATTTTTCTCCACAGCCAAATTTCAAAAGCCTCACTCTACTTCTATCCTCCTGCTTCAGTGACCATGCTTCCGCACCGTACATAACTACGCTCCATATCAAATTTTTGACGAGTCTTTTCATTATAAACCAACTCAACGTCCCCGTCATCAACTCCCTCCTCATTGTAAAAGCCTCTTTGCAGAGTGCAGTTCATCTCCTTATGGCCCTACTACTTGGACCGTGTTAGTCCAAAACACTTCCAAGATACGTAAATTGTTACACCTGCTCTAGCTTTTGCCCTCCTGTTTTAATATTTAGCTTAGCCTTTTCTTTTCTAGAAAATCGCATAACCTTTGTTTTATTTACCTGTATATTGATTCTAATCCCGTATTTATCGAACTAAATTTCCAATTCACTCAGCAATGTTTCCAACCCCTTAGTTGAATGACAAACTAAAGCTTGGTCATCAGTAAACCTAACTGATATTACGAATTCCCCGGCGACTTTCATTCCTACCTCCAGTTCTTCCCATGCCTCTTTAATCATATCCTCCACATATACGTTGAACAACACCGGTGACAATGTACTCCACAAAGGGTCTTACATCTCTTCCAAACACTGTCCATCCGGACTCTCCGTCTCCCAGTCGCACCTGAGCAATCTAAGACATGTACAGGTTACGGATTAACCTACTGTCCCTCCATTCTAATCCTATTTTCTGCAATATACTCCGAGTTTTTCCCACTTCACTCAACCCTACGTCTTTTCGTAATCTACGAAACGGGCAGTTATGTCGTGATTGTATTCTATATTCCTTTCGATTAGTGATCTCATTATTTCAACGGCATCGCGCGTGCCTCTCTTCTTCCTATACCGAAACTGATTATCCCCTAAGTAATCATTTGCCTTGCTCTGCATCGTTTCGTTGATTTATTCTGAGAACCACTTTAGCTGCATGGGAAATCAAACATTGTTCTGTAGGTTTTATCTTTTTCGGAATATATACTAACACTGATCTCACAGTCTTCTGGTCAGATTCCTTCCTCATAGAACCTACGAATCAGCCCATATTGACGCCTCAAACAACATTTTCCTACACCTTTTAGTAGTCCCGCAAGTATGTGTTCTACCATGACGGTCTTATTTGATTTTACCTCCCTTAATGCCCTTTCATCTTCGGGTATGCCTGGACCTAGGATTATCTTCTTCTACGTCACGTTCTCTTTCTATGTCTAAGTTTGTTCTCCTAAGTACTTTACCACACACTTCTATATATTCCTTCCATCTCTCTTGGATCTTTTCTGTGTCAATTATTATCTCATTCCACTTATCTCTAACTGTTACCACAAATCTTCCCTTATTACGTCCCGAGAGTGATTTAACCTTACGGCACCCATTAACCAAATAATAATATCATGTCCAAAAAATTACATGCTAAGACTACATTGAGGGGAGTGTAGTTCTCAGTGCCCCTAGTAATTCTAAAAAAACGTTGAGAGCGAGTCATGCAAAAATTATACAAAGCCGTACGAATAAAATATTCAGAAGAGATATAAATAAATAATGGGCGTTGTTGAATAAGTTTTGGAAGTAAAATATAGTAAGATATACTTTACCTAAAAAGGCATACGTACTTTACAAGAAATTAATTTACTAGTACAAATACTCAATTTAGTGATTCAAGAGGATATTAACTCCCGTCTATATGAAACATTTTGCTTTATGCTTATAAGTCAAAAGTGTTGGGAAGTGAAAGTGTCTAACACTCAGAAAAATATAAATATCATTCTTAAATATTCACATCCCACACGAAAGTGCTATGGATCAAGCACTGGGGAATATAAAATTAACATGAAGAAAACTAAAATCCTAGTGGGTGAAAAAGAGAAGCTGAATGCAGATATCACAATTGGAGGGGTGAAACTAGAACAAGTGGAATCCTTCATTTACCTGGGCAATAGCATAACATGGGATGGAAGACGTTCGACCGACATCAAGCGAAGAATAGCCCAAGCTATGAACGCATTCATGAAGAAGAGGCAATTACTATGTTCAAAGAACCTAAGACTGGAAACAAGGAAGCAATTCGTCAACTTACGTGTGGAGCATGGCGCTCTATGGTTCAGAGACTAGGAACATTGGAAAAGTGAACCAGCGAAGAATAGAAGCATTTGAATCATGGTGCTGGAGGAGAATGATGAAGATTATATGGACAGACAAAGTGAGGAATGAGGAAGTATATAGAAGAGCAGAAGAGGATAGAACCACATGGAGAACTCTTCGGCAAAGAAGAAATAGATGGATTGGACACACATTGAGGCACAATGGATTGATTAGGAATATAATAAAAGGAAAAATAGAAAAGAAGATTCCACGAGGAATACCAAGAGGTATGTCCATAGGACAACATAAGAAGGACGTAAAACAGAGAAGGTATCAAGGATTAGTGAATTGACATGAAATAGAGTGGAATGAAAGGCTGCAGTAAAGCAATCTTAGAATTGAAATACTGATGATTGTGTTACGAAACAATAGTGTTGTGCTGTATTTTCACACACAGCTTGTAACTGGCCGGACATTGATTTTTTTCAGTAATTTAATATAAACACTTGGGGGCTATTTTATAAATTATTATCATTACGGTTTTAAAATGAAAAAATGTTTTACATAATCATGACTAGAAAAATATTATTACAACACTGAAATATATTATTATAATATACAATTCAAAATTACTAGTAAAGATTTCAGAAGTGATACAAACACTCCTATTCTGGTGTATTATGAAAGATGAATGAATGAAATAAACGGAGTACACACGCTGACCAACACCAAAATAACTAATGATTATAAGCACTAAGAATTGGCTAGAAACAATGAGAATAATGAAACCTTCCATCTTCCCTTCGACTTAAAATTAACAGCACACTCAATTCATGGCCGTCATTTCGTAAAACCACGTCGATGGGTCTACAGATTATTACAAACGACAAGATACACGGGTCAGTAAGAGGGAAGGGGCGGTGGGTAAACCCAGAGTGGCGCGACCCACAGTGGATTGTAAAGCATAACGAGACGGTGTGGGAATAGATGGTAGCTTATGGCACTGAGAAAATAGGAAGAAAGGGAAGTTATGGCGGGCTAACAAAAGAAGATTAAGTCGATATCGAAAAAAAAACTGGAGCCGCAACGTAAAAGATGAAGGATTAGCACCGAAAAGAAATTAAAGGAAGGATAGGAGGGCGGCTGGGGACGTGGCGGTAGGCGAGTCTGGGGTGGGAAGTGATTAATGATGAATGCTTCGAGGTAGGGAGTTGATAAAAGAGCCTGGCGGGGTGGCTTCAGGGAAGGGGAAAGGGTTTGGAGGTAGCACATCAAGAGGGCGAGGGAAATATCGCAAGTGGGAATGGAGAGAGCAAGGAAGGAGATGGGGAGTGTATGTCGAGAGAGAGAGAGAGTGGAGAGAGTTGAAAAAGAAATATACACATTGGAGATATGGTATTCCAGTGGGTAGATGGATTACTTACGGGAGGGCCCGCGTTCAATTCCTGGGAACGTTTCTAAACACCCTCAGCCCTACCAAGCCTGTGTGATAGCACAAGATTATTAGGTTAGCTCTCTGTCCTCACCTCTATTAACCGACCTTCGGGTCGATTTATTCTGGGTTTATGATTTTATACTATATATATATATATATATATATATATATATATATATATATATATATATATATATATATATATATGTTTATTTGATAGTTGTCTCCATCCAAAAACCTACCTTAACCGGTAGATTACCTAATAATATATATACATATATCGATAGGATACGTAGAACGAAACGGTGAGGCGCAGTCGTCGAGAGGCGGAGCAGAAGAGGTCGTAAGCTGGAGCAAATAAATGAGAGGTGTGGAAGTAGGATTGGGACACGAGAATTCGCGACGGTACAGTCAGGGGCGACGGTTGAACGCCGTGAGAAAGAGTCACTGAGGGACTAGAAGGAGGAGGTTGCATGAGGAGGCGAAGATAAAAAGTGGAGATGCGAATGAATGAAACTTTTCTGGTATTGTTGACGGGAAGAGACGAGGGCGGATGATAGTGAAGGAAGAGTTTCAAGTTAGGTGCACCACACTTGGGTCTGTAAATTGATTGATCGGTCGCTCATTTATTACCTTGAGCACAACGACTCTCTCCAAGTTTGCCATTCCCTCCACCAGTTACAACATATCCCTGTCAAAAATCAATTCTGCAGCAGTGAAATGACAAAGAAAGAGTACTGTCGGAGCATGTGTACAAGCATTGGATATACCTGAAAATTTACTTCAAATACTTTGCCTTAAAGTAGTATTATTAGCAGAAATTGATTTTATAAGTCGTTATACACTCACCGAAAATCATTATAATGGAGAAAATTAAATGTTCTTATTGGCAGTAAATTAAGCGATGGCGAATTTGTTGACACTCATTTGATAAAATAAAACCGTTTTGTGCTCGTGTGGGCACACACACACATATATAATATACATTCTTTAATAAGTAGTTCTCTAAGTCGAATGAAATTAGCGGTGCAATACCTTAATTTCATTCTAATATGCTACTCTGGCACGTCTAACCTCACAGAGTTGAATTTATTGAACAACATCTGAAATCAATAATGAGAGCTAGTAACTAATAAGAGATGAATGATCATATCTTTCCAATAAGAGATGAATAAACATAAATATAATTAATAAATACTTTAAAACTATAAATGTTTTAAAAATACTAATTCCAGCACTTTTCCCAAAATCTGAGATTCATCTGATTCCAATACGAATTATTGCACCTTCTTAAGTTCAAAAGTCTTATTTTATTCCTCTCATTTAACTCAACTAAAATTCTTCCTTCTACAAATCACTTACTTCAATTTATCTCGCAATAACTCCTAAGTCCACTTTTCCGGGTCAGCTTTACGAGACGAAATAATCGAACTACTGAGGGCTGTTCACATAGCAGATTATGATCGAATTCGTTTATCAAATTGTTTCTGTCGAATTATTGACTTTCATTATGGAAACCGAAAAAGGAAAAAGAAGTCAAATTTCTTCAACGGACTCTTAACATCTTAAACGTGAATTGGCACCAAACGTTTAGCCAGATGTATAATAAATGATTGCTAATTGTTATCATCATTATTATGGGCGCTTTACCCGAGTGTTTGAAGCTTCCGATTATTTCCCTAGATTTCAATATCGGATAATGCCCTTGGACAACCTCATTTAAAATCCAATTGGTGCCATTTTCTGGCTATTTGAATTTGATGATAAACCAAATTGTAGCACAAGTGCGTACATAAATTGCCACAATAGCCTGAATGCCTGCATTTTACACGCCGTAAGGATTAATCATGGATGGGACCTTTCTTTGAAAACCAAACCTCCAGTATCTTTCTATGATTTTTTTACTATAATAATAAATACTTAGACCGAAGAGTTTTACTTCCTCAACCCTTTTTCCGGGAAAAAGAACGAGGCCATTCAGTTTCGCACGAGTTCGAATGAGATTAAAACCGAGCTCTTTAGCATTATGTAAAGGAGTCATGATAAAAGCTGGAAGAAAAACAAAAGAAAATTTCGAGCACGTAGAGAGAAGCGAGTTGAGGTCAAGTTCACGCAGGCTTTAAATCTTCTATGAGGTTTGAGTGGGAAATTCCGATTCCTTCCTTCCTTCCTCGAGCTCCAAATTTTAGTGTCCGCAGACGACCCCGAAAGCCAGTCGTCCGGCGGCCAGCCGCGAGGCTCACATGTTTCAAAAATGGCTCTCTCGCCTTTGCCAACGTGGGACGACTCGCGGGGGCCCCGAACTGTGACCGAAACGTGAAACGTGGCCGGGCCACACACCCCTTTCCCCCACGACCACCTCCTCCCCTCGCACATCCAATTTAAACGTCGCCTCGCCGTCGTGCCGGCGAGAGTGAAATGGTGGCGGAGTGATGCGGGAGACTGGATGCGGAGGCTGGGAAGGGGGACGGGGGAAAGAAAGGAGGAGAGCACATCCGCCCCCGACCGCTCTCCGGCACACCTCGTCGCCCGCCTCGAAATGGAAGGCCTCCCTCACCCCAACGAGTCTCCCTCCTCCCGCTCGGGGTCGTAATCCTGGCCACCACTAAACAAACCCGTATGCCACCCGCAGCACACCTGAATAATGCAGTGAGCCTGCGGCAAATATCACTCCACGGCAAGAAAGACACGACGAAAGAGTCGTTGGGAAAAAGGATATGGGGACCGAGGCGAAGAAGTTGGAGTGGGCGGGAGTTGAGGAAAGGGGCGGACGGAAATGGTGGCGTGGTATAAGACCGTGCAACCACGCGGTTCCTTCCTTGTGTTTTTTCATAATTTTTTCGTGTGGGTTCCCTATTTATTTAATGCCCCTTCTCCGCGACCGCGTAGCAAAATGGAAATTGGAGCAGCGCATCTGATATTTTCAGATGTAACACTCGACTCTCTCTCGTTCACTAGTATCAGGCATCCTAGAGGTCGAGGTGGGGTATGGGGAGGGAGGATGGGACGCTTCCCAAGGCAAACAAGAGTCGCTGTCCCGGGTTGCCTCTCCTTCTCTCTTGTTCATCCGAATCCGACGCGTTTCCCCGTTCCAAACGCTTTGAATGATGGAGCGGAGGAAGCGGCGGGGATTTAATTACTATACGCAACGTATTCCTCCTCACCACAGGCTTTTCAGGTCGCAAGAAATCCCACCCTCACCGGTTCCTTCTCTTCCTCCCTATCCCACGCATGAGGGATGTTTAACACGAGTTTCTGAGGGGTTAATCCCGGGGTCTGCTCGGGGTGACTTCAAAAGCTCAACTTTATGCTCGGAGCACGGCGTGCCGCTTGATGCATATTTGTTTTCCCACCGGAAATGAGATGCTTATGAGGGACCGGGGCCGGACGGGATGGAGACTGGCTTGGTGAGCAAATATTAATCTTTTCCTTATCGAACGAGATACGGCCAAAGGACCCGAATTATTGTTGCCTCTAACTCGGGAACGAAGCTGGTACTGGTTGGAACGAGGAATTTAAGGGAGTAATTCTCCCAGATTCCACCGCTTTAAGCACCTGGTTGAACATTTTAATTATGACCCTAGTTTCTATAGCCATTACAAAATAAAAATTTATAGTTGCCAACTTAAAAAAATATTAACTTCAACATTAGCGACGACACACGGCTCTAGACAGTACAGCATTGCATCTAATACGAACATTAGGATAAGGTGATCTCTCCCTAGACATTAACAAAATAGAGTTAATCCCCTCCCCATAGATTCATAACAAAGAATGGAAAATTTATTATTTTATTTTAAGTAATTTAATTTAATATATTATTTTTTATTTTATCCAAAAATAAAAATACATGACTGGTTGAGTAATTCTTTCTTCAAATTCTTCGAATTTATTTTCACTCATTGCCGGCGAAATTAAGCATTTAAAGAATAAATATTTTAGATGACAAATGGTGTTAGTTTATAATTAGGCAGCATATATTTAAACCACATATTATAAACATATATATATATATTTTTTTCTGATGACGAAGGTCGTGCGTCGAAACGTAAAATTCCTACTGCGAGTGTCCTTTCCTTGTGTCTCTGTGTTTTGAATATTTTGTATGCGTGTGCTTGTGTTTTTGCGCGTCGCCGGAGAGCGTCCATTTCAAAGAGATATATATATATATATATATATATATATATATATATATATATATATATATATATATATATATATATATATATATACATATACATACATATATACATATATTATATATATACATACATTATATATATATATATGTATATATATATATATATAATAACAACATATTTACAACCTGAATGAAAAAAATATATTTTTTCTGTGAAATGATAACTAATGTATGAAACTGTATGCTTTTTAATTGCAAAATAATTCATTTTTAATTCCATCACGATTTTCATGATACGGTTGAAAGTAGGCATCATTATGGAGGAAAGCATAATTATAATTTAACATCTTAGCTGTAGAACCTTCGGACGTTTACTCTGACTGAAATTTCCTATTTCTTATTCAATTTATTCGTGCTCAGATGGTTAACGAGATACAAGAATATTCAAAATAGAACAGTACAATTTTTCAAACTCAACTTTTTCTTTTAAAGTTTTAATGTTTGATGATGTTCAACCTAAACATTCAATTACCAAAGCAAACGATCCTAGAAAAAATAGATTAACAGAATACATAATGAAATGGTATGGACACCACATTTTACCATTAATTTAAAAGCTACGTAGACGGATGTGGTATCTGATGATTCGTTGTTCATAAAACTGCAAGATTAACGAGCAGAGGCAGCGGCCAGTAGCTCCTGTTTAAAAGAGCATTAGCAGAGAATAAGGTTCAAGATTACGACAAGAGTTCCCACCAAGGCGTAAAACATCCGCTCGTCCAGCTCCCACATAATTACCCAACAATACATTCTCAGTTAGCGGTCAAATTTAGAACGGCCGTTGCATGATTACGGACCAGCGCCAAACAACAATTGCGGCAGTCACGGAACTGGACCCAAAGGTAATGGTGCCTTTGTTGATAGATTACATGTTATTTAGCTCCGTGACATGTCATTACCGTTCGCATTTAGTCACGATAACGATATTCATGCATTCACCTCCGCATCACTTGGATCAAAGGCCAGGCAAAGCACGAAGCTAGAGAGAAAATGAAAGTTCAACACTTGCGAGTTTTCACCACTGAATCCAAATCGTAACATGCTTATCAAGTTTCGTTTGCGGGTAAAAAGGTCATTCTTGATGCACGTTAATCACATTATAGCGCTGAAGGAAATATCACGAATGCCTATTGCTGCTCTAGGAAGAACAAATTTCATGTTTAATGAAGAAGCAGGTTTCCATTGGCCATAAAAACCCCAACCAAATCTCTTAATGAAAATATTACATTACCATAATAACTCATTGCGGCAAAGAAACGAAGAGATCAATTTGAAAGTTAGTACGCCATGCATGGATTAGGTTGGTATCGCCGAAAACGACCAGAGAAGATTGAAGTGGAGCTCCATGAAACAGATCACCGTTACAACCGTGGCTATGATTCAAACGAGTAAAATATTAATGACGCTCACCAAACAACAGCATTTATCTTCCATGGACCGAGTGGTTGGAATCGTAATTTATTCAAATTACTGATTTCAATCAAAAACTAAAGGAGAATTAGGGGATAATGTCCTCAGTACAAGAGGGACCCGAAAACAGAGCTCAAGGAAGGTATAAGAGCGAGGCAATGGTAAGGACATGAGAGATGTATAACGAAAGAAGGCTAATAAGTGGAATTTGTAAATCCAAAATGACGAATACATAAGCGAAGAAAAAATTCATTTATCGGCAAGGTGAGTACTACGTCTTCAAACTTTGTTGGCCGAAGTTTGAACTTATATTAAATGAAGCTCTTTTAGAATGCATTTGTTTCGCGGTGAGATTATTTCAAAATTTTACAATTAATAAATTATGTGAAATATAATTAAGTCCATCGGCATCAGAAATAGTTATACCGCAAAATAATTATTATTATAAGGTAATCTACCGGTTAAGGGAGGTTTTTTGGATGGACACAACTATCAAATCAACATTTTGTAACTCCAAACAAAACCCAATCCAGCAACCTAACCTACATCAGGTCCCTCTTCATCTCGGTGTACTTCTTTCCTCCCTTCATCCCGTCCAACATCCCTATCCTGCTCCTGCCCTTTCCTCGCTTGCCCAACATTCTCCCCTCTTTACGTTCTTTAACATCCCACTAACGCTCAATACGCCTTTCATCCATTTTTCCTGCCTCCATAGGATTTCTCTCAACAAACCCCTCTCCTCACCCACCATCTCCAGTACTTCCTCATTTGTTTTCCTTTCGGTCCATTTCACCTTCTCCATTCTTCTCCACACCCACATTTCAAAAGCCTCCAATCTACGTCTATCCTCCTGCTTCAGTGACCACGTTCCCGCGCCGTACATAGCTACGCTCCCACAGAATAAATACAACATAAATAAAAATAATATAATTAAAGATTATCAACCTTTGTTTTCTGAAATGAAGGAAAATATCTAAGCCTGGCAATATTTTGACATCAACAGGCTACATCGCGACGACAGCAACTCCAATTTTTGAACGGGACCCAATGAAAATATATTTGTTCGTATTTCGGCGAAAATGATAAACGTGGGAGGCAGGGTCCAGGATTAGAAAGGGGGAGAAAAATGAACATGAACTGGGCATAGGAGGGGAGCGAGTGACATGAGAAAAGGAGATGAGAGACGAGGCACGCCAAGTTTAAATGAGCAAGAAAGTGTTGAAAAAGAAGGGAGCCTCCCGCCCATTGTTGAACGCTCCATACCACACGAGAGAGGGGAGGTTGCTTGGTGAAAGGGAGGTTAGAGGGAGAGTGAGGAGAGAGAGGTGGAGGGGGAGATTAGGGCCCGAAAAACGTGGGAAAAGGAAGGGAGGGCGATGTGGGGGATGGAGAGGAGGGGGTAGTTCTTGCACCAATACCCCACGCATAGGTCCCTCACTTTCACCTCCCCTCACTCACGACACCTCTCTCCACCCTCTTCCTCTTGGCCCCCGATGGCGTCAGTGTGAGGGAATAGTGTGAGCCCCGCGGTCACCCATCCAGGAATTAAAGTGTCATTGATAAATCCGCTCAATCAATCTCCCCACCCCTCCCACCTCCCGAACAACGGCAGCCCGACCCTTCCCACCCGGGGGGACCGTAGGCTCGTGCCCACACCACTCCCGCGGCCCACCTGGAAGGTTAATGGATTGGCAGCGGCACACGGTGCGATGGGGAGGGAAAGGGTGAAGGGGCAGTGAGGAGCTCCACGCCCGCCGGTCCTCCTCCGCTCACCAAAAATTCCCAAAAATATTCGGATCGGAAGCGAGTTTAAATTACGGCGCAGTGGAACTCTCGCTCCTCTGGACGGTGAGTAAAAGTGTTCCGCGGCGACCCTCCACGCCCTACCTCCAAAACCATCCCCCAAAACTTCTTCCATCAATTTCACACACCCGCCTCTTCCCCAGTTCCCAACCTCTCCCCGATGTGCTCCCTCCCATCACCAATCCCCAACGGTGAACTCATTCTCCGCCTCCCCATTGTTTCGAATTCCGAATGATGGATGCGTCGGGTGATATGCCGCCCTTTAATTGGCGTTTATATTTCCAGCACCGTTTGTTTGGTCTACTGATCCCGCGGAGATCGCGAGCAGAGCTCCCCGCACCATCCCAAATGCTCGAGGTGGGGAGTGATGAGTGAAAAATGACTTCGTAATACGGACTAATTGCGGGAAGGGAGGTTCGCGCTTTGCAACCAGATACCTCCAAAGGGCATTACGGTCGAGAGATAGCTCGAGGAATCGATTACAGCAGGAAACACTATGAATAGACACTATGCAAATGCATGCACATATGTAGTTCTCACGAACACACCTTTAACTAACGCGAGTAAGCTCCTTAGACTTCGTGTGCTTCACGGGTAGATCATGTGTATGTAAACATAGATTCAAATTGAATGTCGCCTTTGAATCAACATATCCCGTGTTAAAACCTAATAATTAGTAAGAAGTATTTGATAGTATTTCATTCACATCAAAATAATGATTTTAAATCATAGGCAAGGCGATTCCCTACATTCAGTTCGATTAAAGATTACGTTCAGATCATTTTCATTCTATAATCACAAAACTACAGAAAAAGGGTTTACTATAAATTGAATATTGTGTCAAATAACAGAAAAAATGCCTTAAGTAATTCCCAGATATGATCTATCTAGCAATGAGGTAGAACCTACGACGACTAACATCCAAAAGTTAATACAATGAAAAAAAATCTGCTTAGAGGGGCATCACGACCTAGAAATACATACTGAAACGTTGAGGCCAAATGGGTGATTTAGACGAACGTGAAAAAATTTTATGAACTCTTACGTTGCCGACTCACATTAACATTACTCTAAAAAATACATATAATAATGGGCGTTCGAAAGAGTTCCAAAGGATTTCACGGGATTTTCAATTACAATGCATTCAATATTTATTTAGGATGGATTTAAAGTAATACCAAACTTCATCGGTTGGAAGTTCGTCGTTTTCAATTCTGGCTTTCAGGTGACATATTTCGATTTAAATTATCTTGGAAATATTTCAATGAAAAATATATAAGTCCACGTAGATATTTTCAAGAGTTTTGTTACTCCCGTTACACAATTATTTCATTCGAAATAAAATGCTATTACACCAGTGCACATGAATTACGAGTGTCACTCTTAGCTTCTCATTCGAATGAAAAAATATGTATTCCACCGTGATTACTGGAAAATAATTCTGCATTACAATTTCAGGCTTTGTAAAAGGTTCAGCACAAAGTGCAATAAAACTTATCTGTACACGAAAACAACAAATTATCCCTACTATAAAATGCAGTTACTGAGAGGAACTTTAATTTTCTAAAAATTGACATTCAAGATAAATCATCACTTCTCGACGATCAAATGCGACGCATTATTTAAAAGCTTTGTAAAAATGTAACAGGGAAATGGAATTCGCGGGCGTACAACTCCAACTAAATAATTCTGTATTTGCAGCTCTGACTGCCATTATACTTCCACACACCACTGTCGTGCAGATCTTGCCTCCAGCCATGTCGAATAAGCAATTCCACATGCTATAAAGGTGACTTTACATCACAGCGACCAAGAGAGTTCCGGGGTCTTCGATGAGACTCTCTCCGAAGATTGGCTAGCTTGTGAACCAAGGTGAATAGTTTTCCGATGGTGTCTTCAATCGCTCTACATCCAGTTACAATGGAAATGGTAGGTGAAAATGTAAGGAACACAAAACTCTTAGCACTTGACACAACGAAGCACTTCCAGAGTGGCTCTCCTAAAAAGCTGACTGTAGATTGTATGATGAAACAGGCTCCAGCATGAAATTATCCAAGGGAAAATAAAGGTTTTAACACGACCGCGATAAAAATGGGCAGGCAGTGCGTAAAACTGCGACTTTTTTCGCGAAAAATATTTTATGATCCCGTAAAATTAACTATTATGATCAGCGCGAGTTTTCTTTTCTGCCTTGAATCGCTAGTTCAAAGACGAACATCGCATACAGAGAGAGAGCGAACTATGGGAAAAGGGAAGAAGATAACCAAAGAATACGGAGAATTTAGTAGCTACTCTCGATCTGCTCGTTTAGTAAAAAATGAGGTGACAGCCAACGAGAGGTTTAGGGCAGCACGCTTAAAGAAGTATCAGTGAAATCTAGAAGCGGGAAGAACAGCAAGCATAGTTTTTGCCAGCTGCAACATTATTCGCACCGCAGGCAGATATTACGTAATTATATGGACACTATTGGACACTGGACCATTTCACAACTCTTCCTACACTGAAGAGATAATGGACAGGTGTCTTTGCACTAAATATTGAACTGCTGTTACGTCGTAATATTTAGAATAATTCCTTTCCTTTTCTATTAGATAATATTTTTTACACAATGAACTTGAGCGTAGCGGCAAATAAATACTAGAATTGTCACTGCTTGCTCCACGTAACGCTCATTAATTTCCATATTAAAATCGAAAATCATTTCGCACAAACCAGGGGGTAAAAACACTGTGCGAATGTTGAATCTTGTATTAACAGAAATTGACAGGCTAATTGATGATTGAAAACGATGAAAACATTATTTATCGGACAATATATATTTGTAGGTGGATCGCGGTAGTCCAGGGGGTAGAGCGTTGGACCATAACCGGCACAGGGAAAGGAACTGGCCCCCCTACCCTGATGTGTGAATATTCACACGCCTTTGGGCTTAGTACTGGGTGAACTCTACGATTACTGTGTTTATGGTTTCATATATTTCGAGCAAGAACGTAGTGAACACCCCCCGCCACACGCCTTTGCGGCGGCTTGCGGGGTATTATGTAGATGTAAATAGTGCATTTTCGCGACTACTGCTCTGAGGGCCACCATGTACAACACATTTTCCCTTTCGAGACACCATCTTGCAATTTTCTTCAATGAATTCAATAGTCAGTGGCGCTCGGAGAAACGTAGGCGAGAAACCTCGATGCTCGAAGATCAACCCTTAACATGGCCGTAAGAGCGTAAGAGGGCGGTTTTGGAAGAAGTTGGCGACTGGGAAGTGAAAGGAATCTAGAAGATAGACAATTGTGAAAGAACAGGGAATAGGGAAGAACAAGCGGTATTATCCGGGAGAGTTTGTGATTTAAGTTTCCTCTCACAATTATTATGTGGCCGCTCAAAAGGATTAACTGAGGCAGAACCTCCAGCGTGAATTCATTCAACTCTTTCATTTCAAAAATAAATCTGATACGTAAATGACAAAACTTTCACTGAAATCTCAGTCGCTTCTAAGGGAAATAAAATCTCTGAAAAATACCAACATTCTACAAACGTATTTCCAAAAGACAGCAGATGGTACGGTTAAATGGGTGTAGGCAAGATAAAACCCCAGCGAGTGAAGAGAAAATGGGCAATAAAATATTACATTTAGGTAACTTAACGTCTTGAAAATTGCAATTAATCTAAAGCAAGACGAGAAGATAAACGTGGACGAGGAAACGCCGAAGATTTTTAGATATATAGTTCAATTGAAGTGAAAAACCAAAAACATTTTAAGGAAAGAAATTGAAAATTTTGTGAAAGCCTTGACTGTTGCAGACTAATATATAGTCTCCTAAATAAGCGTGGTACTCCATTTTTTCAATAGTTTATGCTAGTTAAGCTTCATCCCTGGCTATCTGTTTGGTATTTTAACAAAACTTAAATGAACATAATTTTCAGAGGAAAAATGATTCAGATATCATTACTAAGAATACACAGGTACATATTCCAAATTTTAGACAATCAAACCAATGGGTAGTATTAATTCAAGCTAAGGTATACATACCTCTACATAAATAATTCTAGAACAATGCTGAGGGCAGCTTTCATCCAACCCGTTTAGCTCCATTTACAGCGTGCTCTATGGCTAATGCCGGAGTCGCGAATTTTAATCCCATCTCAGCCGTAGGCATTTGGTTATTAGGAGGCGTGTTTTATTGGCAAGTGTGACACAATACCACTTTAAGCTCCATTATACCCAACATCCAATAATGATTACCACATAAAGAAGTTCAAGAAGGTAAAAACCACGAGTGGTTTTTCTGCAGACCTTTCTTCAATCTACAATACTGGGCAGTTTACAACACTGCACCTCCAATAAAAATATCGGCACACGTATTAATTTTTCTCCTAACCAGATTAGATGCAGCGGCGTGACCCATAAAAGAAAGAGAGGTTGAGAGTACTTTTTAGGAAGGAGAGTAAGGCGAGAGAATATGCAAAGAAATCATGAGAGGGGGATGGCAAGGTTCCAGTTCCCCGGAAAAGACTAATTGGGGGAAATTGGGACAGCTAACTGGAATTTTAAGCCGCATAGAGGGCGGGATGGAGAGGATGAGAAATGGTTTGGGCATGGAGGACTCGATGGTGAGAATGCGAGGGGAAAGGTCTAAGAAGGGGAGAGAGCCTCGGGACAGAAATTAGGATAACCGAGGCAGGAACAAAAAGAACGAAGGGGGATACGGGATGGTGAGTGGGTGAGAGGGAAGGAGAGTGGTAAAGAGAACATGAGGGGGCTAAAAAGGAGAAACCTACGTACCGGGGGGGACGGGAGAAGGCGTGCGGAAAGATGAGGCTGGGAAACGCGTTGACGGAAAACCAAGTGACAACGGGCGGCGCGGTGAAAGGGCGGAAGGGCGAGGCAAGGGGAGGAGAAATCACGTGGGACTGGTTGGGTGTGGACGAAATGAAAAGGTGATGGAGGACGGGGGACGGACGATGTGGTAGACGGGGGAGGAAAGAGGTGGAAGACGGGGAGAGGGACGAGGAGGAGGCGATGAGAGGAGATGAGACGAAAAATGCGGGGGACACCGGGAAGGCCTTCAAAGATAACGAGTGCGGGTTGGGGTGGGAGGGAACGAGGCGGCGAAGGGGGCGGGGCGTCGAAGATAACAAGGTGGGCGGGGTGGAAAATGGCGGAAAGGTGGTGGAGGAGGGAGAGGGAGCCTCGGTAGTACGAAGGGGAGGGGGAGCGTCGGACGCTGACGAAGATAATGTTGCGGAGGAGTTGAAGAGAAGGGGATGGGTGTAGGTGAATGGATAGAGGGTTAAAATTGCGGGGAAGAGGTACCAATGGCGCTCGGGAGGCTTCGTCTGAAAAGAAGTGAGACAGGCCGACAAAAGAAAAATTTAAGGCGAATCTACGTGACACTCCGTTATAAATGAAGCAGCTGGTAATTTCAAGGTTGCAGAGTCAAGTACCAGTGTTTTTCTTACTTTTTTTACCAGGACAAGAAGGGTATTAGCGGAGACTAAAATGGCAATTAGAAGAGAAATTCGTGGATAATATGTTGAAAAACAATCCCACTTGCTTGGTATGATTGCATCTCGTGGGCCCACCACAGTGAAATTAATACCGTGTTAACCGGTATGAAATTTCCTAGCACCCAGCTACAGTTGGGTGAGGTTTCAGAGAAAAATTATCTTTTAAGTACTACGTATTCTCCAATCAGAATGTCTCAAAAATTCATTTTAGTACATTGAATTGTTATTTTTACGCACGCAAAGCGACGGTACAAATATTCTTCGAATTAAATCGCTTTCACCTGATGCAGTACGTAAGCTATGGCTAAACGAACCTATTAAGATACGAGTCCTATTAAGATACAACGCAGCGGAATTTAGCCTATTACATGATTCGAATTCTATCATATAAAGCTACTATTTTCCATTCACCAGAAAGTGACTTGATATTAATTTGTTCATGTTAGAGTAGGCTTCTTACAGTACAAACATTTGACTTATATCAAATTTTCATTTAATTATGTTTGAAATTATCATAAAATATACCTCTTTCCTTTGAAATAAATTATTTCAAGAAACAATTGAGAAATTCGAAAAAATATATCAATTATTAATACTATTAAGTTACTTTATTCCCACTCACAATATACCCTGTATGTAAAAAACTAGATGATTTGTTAATTCACAAATTCATAAAAATTATCAAATATAAAAATGAATATTATTTATTTTATCAGCACTACGAGTGAGATTTACTAAAATTGTTAACTTACCAAGAGGGCCTAAAACCAGAAGGAATGTGGAAATTAAATGTCCATTACTTACCTAAAAAGAAAGAAGGACAAATTTTAGAACAGGTTCAAAACAATTATTGGTCAATTTACATGTAATTGTGCATTATAATCTCAACATCCTCTATAAATGATCAAAATGTTTATGCATATACATATATAGAAATTGACTAAGGGTTGAATGGAAGGACATTATGGTCTCAATTTCGCCATAATTAAAATGTTTATATTTTTTTATATATTTGTGTATAAACTACAAAAAATGTTTATATGTTAATATATTTATATATGTTTTTATATATTTATATAGAAATATAAACATTTTAATTCAGGAGAAATTAAGACCATAATGTCCCTTCTTCCATTCAACCCTTCGTCAATACATAAAAATAATAATAATAAATGTACTCGATATAAAAAAAGAAAATGGTATGTAGGATAATCATTTTATTCTAATTGAAATTCTAATTGAAAGCTGGTGAAATCCAATTACGCTGAAATTAAAGTAACCAGAATTTGGATTAGACAATGAAACAATTCTGCCCTTAAGACGATGAAAGGGGTGCAATAAAAAAACAATAGGAATACTCTCAAAATTTGGGTTCAGTGGAACACGACAGTGTATGTTTCTACAAATGCCTAAAAACCAGAGAGCTAAAATATGGGCAAATCCCGATACAATGCGAACCAAAAGGCAAAAACGTTGAAAATTTTCAATCTCAACACGGTAGCGATCATGGTAACACTTAGCGATAACGGTAATACGATATTTGACCCAAAGTTTGCAGCAGCGCGGTAGTGAAAATGATCCCACGAACAAATCAGCGTCGTTCTTTAACGCTACTCCGCGCCAAATGCCCTGAGAATCATTTCCCAGAGCCCAATCTACCTCTGCGAGCTTGGCGGGAACATCGTTTACCCGACCCCCAGCTTCAATGACGAGATTAAAGTATTCACCAATAACCCGGGTGTGAGAGAGAGTGTGGGGGGGAGTGTGTGGGACGGACGATCGGACGAGGGACTAGTAGTGAAAAACGATTTCGAAGGGAAAATGGGATTTCCCGGAGGCGACGCCAGTGAGAGTCCCCCGTCCGAAAGGGCGGGAGTTGAGGGGGAGCAATGGGGAGCAAAAAGGAGTAGGTACTTGGGATTGTGGGACGTGCGTGCCCACGGAAGGTATGGAAGAAAAGCAGGCAAGGGTTGGAGTTGGACGAGAGGGTTGGGGGAAACGGGTATGTAGGTAGGTAGCCCGGCCCCCAAGAGCAGGCCTTATCGTCATAACCACAGGTTGGGAACTAAAGAGTTGATTTCAAATGAGCAAGGTGTTGGACCGAACGGATTCCACGAAAGCAAAAGGGGTGGAAGAGAGGGAGAAGGGCAGCAATTGAAAAAAAAGAACATTTCAGAAAGGTGTTCCCTGACTTATCAGATTTTGTGGACACAATACGTTGCCGGCCCACCAAAATTCCTTTTTTTTTAAATAATGGGTAGGAACATCTTGATAGCACAGAGTATTTTTGGAGACGGAAGATATATCCAAATTGATAAAAAAAATATTAACGTAGACACAAACAGACCCATTTTCCTGATGAGGTCAGGATATCATTTTCAATCGAAAGTTAAAGTCATGGGAACAGTTTAGACCTGACATTTTTCTGATATCTCCCACTGCATGGGTTGAAATGACGAAGCCCAGCGACGAAATCATCATCCTCACAGAAAACAGCCTAATGATAGAAATCCCCATATATGTTTTTATTACATTGCGCAACCATGTCGTCCTAAAGCCCCGATGGCTAGGTGATTTTGGAGTATCAGATAATGTAATTTACACACCGACATTTAGAATGCAGGAAATTAATGCGACTAATGAAATATGAACAAAATAACAGTGTGCGACTTTCGGAGTAAGTACCTCCTCACATTTGAAAGTGAGTCACTTTATATTGTTAGGACACCCAATCAGATATATGCACCCTTTTAATTAGTGAATTTAACTGTTGAAATATATATTATTCGTTAATGTTCCTGAGTGAAAAATCGATCACGTAAATGCATGAATTTCTTTCACAAGGCACAGTGCAGGACTAGAACGTAAGAGGGAAGAGGAATTGAAGATTGGGGTTTACGTGAAATGGAGCTGATAAAAGATGCATGTTTTACCAGTTTTACATGAGAGTCAGATGGTCAGTCAGATGGTAGCTTAAGCTAGCATGCCCATTCACCTATTCTGGAGTCCTCGGGCAAGAGTAACGTGTTATAAATTCGTGAGATGGAATGCGACTGAAGGTCTACCTAAACGTAAAGAGGAATGCGTTACCCGAAAAGAGTGAGAACGTGGCGTCGTCCGTCATTACTTTACACCTCTCCCGGGCCGGCGATGAGATTGCTGAAGTCATAAGCTCAGTAACTCGACTTCATTAATCAAGTGGCGTAGCGAGCTTCGAAGCTCGAGAATATGGATTCTGCCGCGAAAAGTGAATGGATGTATCATTAGTGATGCGATGTGGTCAGTAATGCCGTTTCCGGCATGGCTCAAACCCAACAGTCAGAAAACTAAATTGTTACAGACCCTTGATTTTACAAGAACTTACTTTACATTGCCATTCCTATGCAGTAATAACAACAAATCACGTGAAATCAGTACCATAATTCTATATTCTCTGTTCTATTCAAACGCGCCTTCCAGAAAAGCTTGAAAAAACTTAACAGTCATTCGGCATAAGTCATTATCAATCAGTAACAATCATCAACTAAGTCAGATGGAATAGCAAATATAATTGAAAATAAAGATTTTGGTCAATATGCAGGTGATTTCTGGGAAACAATGAAATTATGCAGAGGTAAAATGAAGTAATATTTTGATATCCATATGTATTAGTAACCTATTGAAAAAAATGACAGTAAATATTGACCTAAGAGCTTCATGAGAAACTAAAACTAATTTTCACTCATTTAGCAACACAAATGTACTCGGAATGAGGAACACTTTTGGAAGACCGCATCAATTTACCAAATAGGTGACATGCTGATCTATTTTATCTGAAGAACGAGTTTGGAATGCTCATGTAGCCAACGTATAATTAGTATGAGTTCATCTCAATTCCCTGCAATCATTTCATTCCTATTGTTAGATGTTACTCTTCTTTTGACTTAAAATACCTTAACATTCAGGTTCAAGTAACATATCATTAACAACGAACAAGAATTATTATGAAATCGTAATATAATTTACGCGAATTCTATCGGAAGGAGGTTTAACATTGGTTATCAGCCCTCTTGGGGCTACCTTCACAGCAATAAATTACTCGTGACGATGCAGTATCATTTAGCGAGAGATCACTTTGATTTGAAACTCAGATTTTTCCAAAATTCGGTCTTCAAGGGAAGTACATTCACGTTAAAAAATGACGCATTATAAAAACATGTAATGGCAGATTCTGCGATTCCCTTCACAAAATCGACTGGTGGTCTGCTTGGTTAACAAAATCTCAATCTTTCGCCGATATGACCAACATTCATATCATAATGTGCTCGTAAGAGTAGTATCGCGCACTTTCTGAAATTATGTCTTTTTTATTTATACTCACGAGGGTCCTGATATACATACCTTCTCGGTCGTCCGACGAGAAGGTCTTTGCCGGTCGCCAGTTTAAGCCGAGATTTTGAAAACGTCGCCCTTATTTTTTATAGGTAATCCATAAAACTTCGACATACTTGGGTTCAAATAGTAACTGCTTTAGAGAGCATAAGGATGAATACGTGAGTAATTTGGAATTGGATCGAATAAGAGCGAGTAAGAAGGGTGAAAAGGGACATCTGAGCGTTGGTTTTGGGTGAAGATGTCAGGGTATACATTAACGTCGTATTATTCGTACGATATATCCAAATCGTAAATATTTAGGAGAGAAACAAGTATTACTAAAAATCTCACTCTCCATTAATCAGAGAACGAATATTAATGCAGAGATACCATCAGTAAATTTATTAACCATCGGAACAAGTAGATAACCCGAGAGCCAAAATGTACGAGACTTGAAGAGAAGGAATTACTTGCGGTTGTTTAATTGGCTAATTTGTCGGTAGGATTGGAATTATTTGCTAATAAAAACGAAACCAAGAAAAATTTAGTATTATTTTTCCTATCCTTAGTTTTGCAACACAAATATTAATTTGTTAGATTCATTTAGCTCATTTTGGAGTTATTGTTTGTGATTGGTTTCTTTTATTCGTATCTGGAACGGATGTTGTCGTTGCGCAGTTAGAGAAAAGAAAGAGTTTAAACTGGGAACTTCTGGATGAAATTGATCATGAGTTGTCGGATATCATCATCCGTTAATCGCTTTACTAAGTTGAACAGCGTGTGAAAGTTCCACGTTCTGGCGAGATGGTAGGCTAATACTCAAATATTCTCTCACTGCTAATGGTACATTTTGTCGAGTTGAACCATATTGCAACTTAGTTTATTAATACAGAATTCAAGCTATATCGCTTGTGAACAACATAAGGTTTTGTAACATGCTGAGAACACCAAATTTATAATGCGAATATAGGGAAATAAATGGGTTTCATTTTAACAACGGTATAATTAATGACAACGGAGAAAAAAGATTCCCTAAAAATCACTTTTTCATTATTATACCATAAAATCCCATGAAAATGTCGTTGATCACATTTTTAAATCCAGTTAACAACTTAGGGTTATGTCACTATGGAAGAGTGTATCTACAAGGCGGCAGAAAGTACAATGGCGCAAGAGAATGAATCCGTTGTGGGCTTAAGAAAAACTGAAGTCGTTGGAACAGACAAACAAAAAAAATACGAACGACAGACGCGCTCCGGTGAGGTATTCGGAAACGGATGTTTACCAAAGCGGAGCGTAACCGGGCGGTCGAAGCAAACTAATCATAACACATTCCCGCGGAAAGCGCGAAAAATAGAGAAAATGTTTATCACCATACCGTTATACACACAACACAGAAAAGCAGTGAAATCACACGAACAAATTCCAGGAATTGTAAATGTAATTACACACTTTTAACCCCCACGCCCCTCTCGGCAGGGGTCGGTGCACCTCAACGCAGCACCGCCAGAAAACCTAGAATCTCTAATGCGAGGGCTAAACGAAAGGAAAGCACGCCTTTCCACTGAGGAGACTCAAGCAGCAGGACCCCGTTTCCCTCCCAAACCCTTTTCGCATGTTTGAGGGTGGGTGGGGGATTGGCAATGCGCCAGAACACCACGTGTTCCCCCCCACGGCGACCGGCCCAACATCCCACACCCGGAGGTCCTGACGCCCCCAGGGCCTGAGCGTGCTCCCATCCGGGGACGCCCGGTGAAATGGACGCCCACCGTTCTGACCCGCACTTCTCGCGGAATAATTCCTTTAAATTATTTGCACGCCTATTACGATCCGCTAGCTGGCTAACAGCTGTATCGACGAACGGCCAGAAATCCCAACAAACCCTCCCCTTGTTTCCCCGCCAAATAATCCTCCCGCGGGTGAAGATGATTGCTCACTCACGATCCGCCCCCGCTGTTTAATTTCACTTATTCTTGATCTATTCTGAAGCCTCTTCTGGAGTTGAGGCTCACCGAAAGTAAGCTCGACTTGGCTGAATTTTTAATAACGGCTGTCGGGTACCAACTTTTAGGCAGCAGGTTAGACATGGCTCATCACTAGTCCTCGTCAGCTTTCTTTACTGCCTCGATTGAAGTTTAAAGGTCGTTGGGGACTCGTTGACTAAAAGTAATCTAGTCATATATTCAAATGCCGAGAACTGTGTTAACAATAGACTTAGCCATTGAACCATTGTAGCGTGGATTGTTCCAGGCTGCTTATGTCCTACGGACGACGGCTTACTCTAATTCTTACGTGTATCCTGTTCAGTGTGCTAACACTTAGAAAACTTCCTGTTACTGTAAAATATCCGCGATTCGTGAGGAATTGTGATCGCTCCTTCGCTCCGATCTCCTGTCACTCGGCTCACCTTTGCTCCGCAATGAAATTTTCTGGCAGCATTTATAATCTTTCGATCGATATCGAAGCAATTCATTATAACGTCAATGAAAGACCCCGAAATCATTGTGCACACAACGAAATGATGTGAGAATCACTACGCTTTTCTGGATAAAATTGAGTCATCATTTGATAGGTTCATTTGGCCATGGGACCTAGAATCGCCTCCAATAAGTTGAGATTCCTTACTTACTTTTCAGGAATACGTTTCAATTTTGAATGGACCCAATCTTTCGACTGCCTCCGGAGTTCAAATTCCCGGATTGAGACAGAAGAACACCCAAAAAGTCGTGATGCATAGATAGTTTATTTTAGTTTCACATGGAAAACACAGTTATTTGCCTCAATTTGCTGCTCAATAATAAGAGAGAAGTTTCGAATTTTATCATTGACCAGGGCTTATAATTGGATTAGGGCCACGAGAGTGAAATGTCGAAGGATTTAATTCTTTACCAGGAAATTTTGGTTGATCCCTTCCCTTGTTAACTCCATATTTGTGCGTCGTCCACCACGCTTCCTTCGCCCTTTTAGTTTCTCGTTTCAGTTTATTATTTACCTCTCCGTACTACTTCTGCCGGACTCTAGTGTGTTTCAAGTCTTCCATTTCCTTCTCTCGTCCATCTTCTTCATCATCCCATCCGTTATCCGTGGCTTTCTTCTCATTTTCTTATTTACTATTGCTATAGTAGTGTTTGAAGCTTTTGATATCCTTTTTTGTAATACGAGTATGTTCTCTTCCACTGTATCCATCTCTTGTCCTCATTCGTCTTCCTACTGGTACTCCTTTCTTTTCGTTCTGGTTAATTTCATTTACATTCCCTTTCCTCGCCCATCTTCCCTGTTTATCATCTTGAATCTCACGTTACAGTTCATTAGCACTAAATTATGACCGGAATCCACAGCTCTAGGGTAAATGAATTAATTACACTACTCCCAAAGCTGCACTCAACCATAATACGTATAGTTTAACTGATAGCTTTCTGTATTGCTTGGGTATTATCTACGTAGGTATGCCTATGTCTATTGAGTTGTTTAAACCACGCGTACGTTATTTAAGGTGTGATGAGGTTGTGGTTTATGGAGATGGCGCATGAACATTGCATGCCTGGTGTGCAATCATTGCACCTTTGCGGTGACATGTTGATGGGTAGTAATGAGTTTTTATTTGGAGAAAACATGAAACATTTTTTCCCATGCAACCAAGGTGAATTATGAAGGGAGACTTAGCTACTGTTATAAACAAAGACACCTTTAGTTAAGAATTACATCTACATCTACATAATACCCCGCAAGCCGCCGCAAGGGCGTGTGGCGGGGGGTGTTAGGCCACCACCCAAAAAAAGGAAAAAAGAAAAAGGAAAAAAGAAACACCGCATTCAAAACCAACACACACATGCAAACCCCAATCCACAACAGTGCACACAT
The DNA here is from genome assembly GCA_037158775.1 of Hetaerina titia. NCBI lineage: Eukaryota > Metazoa > Arthropoda > Insecta > Odonata > Calopterygidae > Hetaerina > Hetaerina titia. Next base: position 43,052,630 of record CM073773.1, on the reverse strand, counting down.
TCATTGCAACACCCCATCATTCGACGCGCATGCAACCACACATCTACCTATCCTCACTCCAAAAGCATGCAAGTACATACGCTTACCTACAACAAATAATTCCACCCTAGGATGCAGCAAGAAACCTATCACGAACGTGCCAGCTAGTTTATAGCAAGTAGCCAGGCGAAACACCACCACCACAAGAGCGTTCCATACAAAACTCTCTCCCACCCAAGGTGAGGAATCTGGCCCAACGCTGCAGGTGGGAGGAGGGCACACCCGCGGAGAGGGACAAGGGATGGAAGGGTGGAGCATGAAGTTCGTAAAGACGCTCGGGCATGCGGGAAGGGTTCTGACACAACACACAGGAGGCTAGTGAAAGTGCATGAAATTGAGTTCAACTAATTGTTACCTAGACGCGGAGGGTGGCAAGTGGCATTTTTGTTATCTCCGAGTGTAACCCTAGAGTTGTTATCCCGTATTGTCCGTGGGAAGAAGGAGTCCTTGAGTCTGCTAGTCCTGGCATCTATGACCTGACTATGATACTATATGACTATGATACAATATACCTGACTAAAAATAATGAAGGAGGGAAGAGGAATAAGAACAGAAAAAATACGAGGGACATATATCCAAGATTAAGAGATAAGTAGGAAAATGTATAAGTGAAGAAATTAAGAACTGAAGGGACGAAAAGGAAAAACGGTATAGGAGACAGAAGCTCGGGAATTTACTATGGGGAAGGGCGAAATACACAGGAAAGAAAAGGTAGAAGAAAGAGCAAGCAAGCATGGGAGGCAGGAATTTGGTGACAAACAGCATGGCGTTGTGAGAAAACACACAAGGGAAGAACCAGGAGGTAGATAAAGGATATTCATGAATGGACCGAAGTGAGTCAAATTATTTTTTTACGCAGCATCCTTATTAACAAGGGCATTAACTTAGCAGGTCTTACGTAGAAAATAAAAATTATTCTATTTGGTTAATTGAACTCAAAGAGAAGCGAATAATGAACTGCAAATACCTTCCAGTGCCTCAGAAATATATTTCATGCGAAAGGTGACAAATTAATTATGGAAAATTATTAACATTCGGCAAACAACAAGTAGAGCCTGCAAAAGCCTCCTTATTGAAAAAATATTTAAAAGATATAACACTTATGTGAAAGTCTCACGGGTGTAAATAATAATGTGTATGAAGTTAGCACTAGTGGACAAAGACAAAAACACGTAAACACAAATAAAAGAAAACTCACTAGTTTTCGAATTATCGGTGGTCCAAGCCCTTTTCTCAAGGAAGAGAAGGAAAGAACTGAGGAAAAGGAGGGGCTGGCTGGAAACGCTGGATGGAAGGGGAAGGTGGAGAAAGGTTTGCGAGGGGAAGAAATGGGAGGGGGATTTTTAGAATTGTGGGGATAATATAAAAGGTGTTGGGAGCGGAGGGGGGAAGAAAATATGTGAAGATCGAGGAAATTGTCTAATATTGATACTTGGGCAATCCCAGGAATCCAGGAGCAAAATAAACGCCTGCTCTATGGTTTTTAGTTTCAGTGGAGAGTCAGAGGGTGGGAGGGAGGCTAAAATGGATACATTATAGCATTATCAAATGGAGTGTTTTGTTCGGAGGCGTGTTTAGGGATTGGGGCCATACCAATCAGGGAAGAATTCTTGCATGAGGTCCGGTGATTATTGATTATAATATTGAGGGTTGTGGTACACTGTCCAATATAAAAGGCAGGGCATAACTTCAGAAGGCAAACTACTTTGTTGGAGGCACATGAGGAGTAGGGAATTGGTGGGAAAGAGTTAAAAAGCGGGTGGGAAACAACATGATTTAGGTTTGAAAATATAGTAGGACATGTTTTGCATCTAGTTTTATTGCTGGGCATGGGAGTGGTTTTGGGATGGGGCGAGAATTTAAGGAGTGGATTGGTTGATTTGAGATCTGATAAGTAGACGCGCCGTATGAAAGTAGCAGAGGGAGATTTGGGAAAAAGGTGGGCGGTGGAATGATGGTTTTTGAGGATAGGGTAGAGGTATTTTAGGATTAATCGCAGAGATTCTAGGCCAGGGAAGTATGTGATGCAAACTGAAAGAGGGTGGGTTTCCGCGGTGGAGGAAAGTTTGAGAGTGTAGGCATATCTTCGGATCCTGTTGTTTAGGAGGGATTCCGGATTCGTTTGAGGGGGGGAATGGTGTATGTAGATTTGAGAGGAAATTATCAAGGGAGTCGGGGTCATTGCAGATTCTGTGTCCTCTTATGGACAGGGAATAAGGAGTGGTGCGTTTGGTGAGATATGGGTGTCAACTGTTGTAATGTAAGTATGATATTGTTGTTTGTTGGCCAGTTTTATATGTACAGAAGTGTGAACTTTTTGGTCAATTAATGATACGTTTACGTCTAGGAAGGTGATTTGGGAGGAGGAACAGGTAGAATTGAAAGAGACAAGATGACGAAGCATTGAGGTCGGAAATGAACGTTTTCAGGGAATCTCTACCATCTGACCAGAGAAGGAAATTATCATCGATATATCTGAGCCACAATAGAGATATACTATATACGATAAATCAGGCAAATCCGAGAAATTACGACGAAAAAATCAAATCGCGATATTTAAAGAGACGTTTCACACTCAGTATCCCAATGGAGGGAGAGTCAAAGAGATATTTAAAGAGACGTTTCACACTCAGTATCCCTAAGCAGGGAGAGTTTTTGCAGAAATGACGAGTCCTCTTTTCCATACTTCTCGCTACTTTTGTCCCGTCTACTTTCATAGACAAAGACGGAAATAAGGTTGTATGGCCACTTACAAAAACGGAGACGAGAGGAAAATAAGAGAGTTTTTTACAGGAGGCCTAGGCAAAAAACACTTTTGCGAGGGAGTGAGTAGTAAGTACGGCGAGCGTGAAAGGGAGGATTGAGATAGTGAAAGGGTCGACGGGACTCCGTCCACCCACAGCTGCAAATGCAAATGATGGGAACGCTTTGGTATATCTTAGAAAGTAGGGACCAGAGGCGAATCCATTATGATAATGACCAGCGGAGCACACTCCTTCATCCCGGCCCACGCCACTGGGGCCAATGAATGAATGTTGGTATATAAGGAAGGAGTTAAAGGGAGGCATTTACGCAGGGCTGTATACTACCGTCGGGACGGGGAAAGTGTTGGGTAGGCCACGGTAGGTTTGGGGTGGCAAGGGTCTTCCCTTGCAAGTTCACGTCATTAGGAGATTCGGGGCTGCGGGAACAAACGCGCACACAGCAGAGCACTAGAAGCACGAAGGAGGGGGCTGAGGTTGTTTACATCACTTGCCTCACGTCATCGAGAACAATTTTGCCCCATCGACTGAGGAGAACCAATATGCGACTCACCAAATGAGGCAACCCGAGTCGGAAGGCGAGGTGTAAAAAAACATCAAACCACCCGCCTACTTGGTTGAATGTGGTGGTGGAGTCAAATGGAAATCGGAGATTCAGAAATTATCAACAATCCTAAACCTTATCCATAAAGAAGCATAAGGAAAATACATTGTGCGCAAAGAATTTCATTTGAAATACACACGGTCAAAATATGGAAATCTCCAGGTGTGGGTGAATAAAGCAACGAAATTACTGAGTGACTGCATAAGATTAAAGCGTAAAAATGTGGATGCACATCGCGGATCAAAGAAATAAAATTGTGAAAAACTAAAAGAAACGTTATTAAAAGACTAAATTCCATTGAACATGCACACTTCTTGATTAAGTGTGGAAAATATTGAATGCTAATACTGAGTTTTATATCAGGGATGAAAATCGGCACCCTCGGATTTCGGGAGCCTTCGGAAATCAGGGATATTAAATGTACAAAGTTGAACAAAAAATATAAACCCTTTGGGTATTACGTAGATGATGGATTTATAATAGAATGAAGAGTTCTACCTTGTTAAAAAATAAAATGTTATTTAACGTGATGAATTACTTAGTTGAAAAAGGCTTTCAAAACCTTTATTTTAATTAATTCTTCTCTTCATTTGCTAATACCTAAAGAAAAATGCTTTAAAAACATATATATTATAAAGTATGTAGTCCATATTATAGCATGAGGGTAAATTTTATTTCAATTTGAACATAATTACTAAAATGTTGACTAACCTAGTAACAGAATGTATACGAGATCCTGACCAAACAAAAAAACTTTCATCAGAGGGGGAAATCCAGGTTTACCATTGCTCAACTAAGTGTACCAAAGGTTGACAAACTATACTATGCTCGAAATTTTTAAAGTCCCTACGATGGTATAAATAATTCTATGTTGTATGTGTCAACAAAAAGTTTTCAGGGGATGTTAATGTCTAATATCACCCACTTAAAAGGTTCTTGTGTATATTTTGATACAATTTTAATATCACGTCAATTTTATATTAACGATAAATATTTAAACATTTTTTATTCTACTTAATTGTCGTTCTCACGATATTGCATGTGATTAAAAACCTCTCCCGCGTTGTCACGTGTTCTGTAAATAAGATTACTAAGAGAATTCACCATGAATAGTACATATACGAGAGACACTCATTCTTGAAAGATAAGTGAAACACCATGCTTCAGGAAGACATTAAAATGTCAGCTCATATGAATACCTTTATAAGTGATTCAATCTAACAAAAGCAAAAAAAAAACAAAAAATCAAGTTTCTCCTATTTCTCAGTCGTGGATCTTAGAATCGGACACGAATATAAATAAACAAAACTAACTTCCCACTGTCAGCTTTTAAACGAGGCAATGCATTCTGACGTCATACGAGGAGTAAATCTAAAATATTTCGCTTATATTTGTCATCAAAAACCAATAATGAAAACGTGTAGTTTGACGTGACTTTACAAAGATGAAATCCAAAACAAGGGAAGTAAAATGGTTCAAAACCAAACCGGATTAATCATAAATTTACGAAAACGTTAATTGCATGTCCTTGGATAATTCAAGAACAAAAAACAAAACAATAATAATGAAACACAAAGCATCAGCATACTGCGCGCATCCACCGTTCTATGGCAGCGCCCGGACGTCGCACCACGTTCGTCTATTGTTACCTCATGCTCCCCACGTGGATTAACTCCCGTCCGTTCCAAGTCTTGTCATCCTCGAAGAAAGCCATTGGTGGACACACTGTCCAAAAATACTCGGAGAGGACTTCTTTCGAAACCCACACGCACTCGCCGTGCCACTAACTCCCGGAACCCGTGACCCCTCAGGCACTCGCGATCAAAGGCCTCGATCACTCCGAGCGCGACCCACTGCCCACGGCTCCTCGCAAGAGACTGAATGCGAGGTCGACCTCAGCGCCCTCCGAGAGGGCTGCGACGCAACCGACAGTCATTATTCCACCCCACCCATCCAACTCCCCTCCCACCTCCTACGAACCCACTCCACGACCACCCCCTACCTTCCTCTCTCCCTCGCAATTCCTCCTCCACCCACTCCTTGCGATCAGGAGGTCCGCGATTCAAACCCCGACCAAGCGCCTTGCTGCTCAAGACCCATTCGATGTCTCCTGCTTACCGGAGGAACGGCAGGGCGATGGGCAGAGGCCTTGCTTCCACTCTCCTTCCACTCTCTTCCACCTCTCCCTTGGCCGGCGCCCTCGCTGAACAGCCAGCCCTCCCGACCCCACTGTACTCGTAAAATGCCGAAGCCTGCGGAGTGCACCGTGGACGCTGCGGCTACACAATGGCCCGCCTGGGATTGACAGCTTTTCACGCACGCTCATCGGGCGATTGTATTAGCCGTTCCAAAGAGTCGCCCTGAATTTACACAGCCAAGCATTGCGATAAGAAAGGAACGATGTTCGCGGCTTAATGAGTCACGGATGCCAAGCACTTGTATTGGTGGTCGTTTGGGCGATTGCATGCTAATAATTCCCCTTTGTTTGAGGGGGAGGGGGGTTCAATGTCCAACCAAGTGTCTGCAGCCCCTACACGTTTCACCACGGCCAACAAGCTACTTGCAAGTGCTAGCGGCTCCAGGTCTATGGTGATCGAATCCACGTCCCCATGCAAAAACTCGTAGTGACTCGGAGATGGAATCGTTTCTGGTCTATTCTGGTCGAGCGACTGAGAAGGACCGCGGTTCAATGCGTCTTCACGTGTCACCTGAGCTCCGCTAAGTACTACTTCAATTTTATCAGCATGATTTCAAAACACTTAGGTAATGGGAAGGCAAAAAGAGATGCCAGCAATAACCGTTGGGGAGCGAACTGCTCACAGATAAAAATAGATATTAAAAATAATTTCAGTTAGGAAGCCTATGGAAATCACTGGTAAGATAACGTGATTAACCCAATGGAATAGTTTCAGGGCCACTTCTTTTCCACAAATTGAGGAAGAGAATTACAGGAAATAAGTTCAAATTACATTATAATAGTAAGATCTGGTGCTTTCCTGGCGTATTTGCTTCATGATGGATTCTCGGCTATTCCATCAGGTCAGGGGTTCCATGTTGGCCGACGTTTCGATACCCGACTCGTGCATCGTCTTCAGGGTCGATGATGAAACGTCGGCTAACATGGAACCCCTGACTCGGTGGAAGACCCGAGAATCCTTCATGAAGGAAATATATTATAATATTCCATAAAAATTAGCCTCAGATATTTGGCTACATGCCATTGAGGCCAAATTCAACTAGAAGGAGCAGAGGAAACAATGAAATTATTCGGATAGGAGCTATGGGTGAATAACATTATTACACCAATCCTTAGGCACATGAGTGCTGATGAAAAATTGTAAATGGAAGCGAAGTGACATATAGTAGCTTGCGACTTCGAGGCGCTTGAGGAAAAATTCAGGTAGGTTCCAGTGGCACATACGCAGAATTTCAATAAACATTTTCAATGAGACAAAAAGTTATATGATTACAACCTGAAAAAATGAAATACGCTTAAAACGCATTAAATCATGTAGTTATGCAACATATCCAAAGGAACTCTTTTTTTTCAATCCATTGAGGAAGAGAATTCCATAAGCTAAGATCGAGTTACATCATTCAATCCCATAAAAATTACTTTAGTTAAAAAGTCTGTAGTTGTTCCTTTCCTCCTCCATCAATGCCGTATTATAAATTAATTGCATGCATACAAACTGCTAAAGGCCGGTATTAATACATTATTACTTAAAGTAATGAAAAATATCGCTTCAAACCTTTCCTTTTACATAATTTTACTTATAGGAACATTTAAACTGAAGTTAAACACTTCCCTGCATTATTCCATCACAACTCGTATTTAGACAATCCTTTTAATTTCAAAAATATTATTTTAGGGATGGCATTACTCTTTTTACCCAAACGTCCCACCAACACTTCAAGTACATATTTCAGCATTCCATATTAACGCTTACATTCCATTTTTATAATAAGTACTTCGGAGCAAGTACACCGCTCATTGAATAGGATACAAATCCGTACCCAATGTTTGTCAATTCTCTTAAGGAAGCATATAACTGAATACCTTACAGGAGAATTAATAAGCCTCTTTTAATATCGAAATTCACAGAAGATTTTCATGGGAAGTTTCACTGTAATTTAATGCAAACGGGTGAGATAATTCGAAAATATTCAAAACGCAGTAAACCTTACTCAAGCTTTTTTTTGAAGATTTAAAACTATAATAATGCCGATATTTTGTTTTACTTTAGTTAATATCACACTAATCTCTAGTGATCACAATTGATTAAATTTTAGCTAAAGCCATATTTTCTGCGTTGCAATTTCTAAAATCAAGAGGTAAAAAGTAATTGGCTGGAAATCAGTTTTTTTGCTGATAACAATTTTTGATTGCAAATATATTGGATATTCCCTAAAAGTCGGGAAAATATTTGTCAAAAAAAAACACAAAAATTAGCTACTGAAAAATTCCTACTCCTGATATTTATTCGTGCTATTTCAAAGTTTAGAGAATAAATCTAATGGAATCGTTTTGCATGTGACCTTGACTGGCTTGCTTACATTTGTCAATACTTGTTGCAATGGATCAAAGTTATTTATTGCAACTTATTTTGTTGAATAAAAGGTTCAGGAACCATGGATGAGTACATCGTTTATTTCTGCTAAAATATGGCGCTAAGAAATCTTAGATAACGGAATCTTTGATTAAGAAACTCCGATGAGTTTTCGATATTATTTTTACCATTAATGCATTTCCAGGAAAAGTAAGGCATTTATATCTTAAACGTTATTTCCTCGTTAAATTCCTGATATACAGCCACCTTTATCTAGCGTCTTATCTCGTGCTGTTGCTACGGTACAAAGATGCACTTAAAGGCTGTCCGACACCATCCATTTGTTCCGATATCATATTTTTATTTCGCAACACGTCACCAACTTTGGTTGGCTGAAAAAGCAACTTACGTGCTTTTTCATTTTGCCTCTACCTTATGCAACATCTGAACCACGTTTTCATAAAACCTCAACTATTCACGAAGAGAATTGTGTTTGGTGTTTTTTTCAGGAAACTACTAGTCAATTGCGTAATCATAGCTTTCGCTAAACTTCATACGCTGTATAATCACAGAATAAAAGTTTAACACAAAGAACTTATTAACAACATCATCTATTGATGCAATTCCGGACAATTGTGAGGTCTTCCATTGCATCCATCCATCTTGTGGCAGTGGAATTTCGCCTGGCAACTTACCAAATTCTAGCTTGCACGATATTGGATAAGTTTCTGACTGCATCCTAAGGCGCAATTATTTGTTGGATGATAGTATATGTAATCGCATGCGTGTAGAATGAAAGGAGGTAGATATGTATTTGCATGCGTGTAAAATGATAGGTTTTTTGCATGAATATGCACCACTGTGGGCATGGGTCTGCATGTATATGTTGGATTTGAATGCGGTTTTTTTTCCCTTTTACGGGTGGTGACCGATCACCCCCCACCACACGCCCTTGCGGCGGCGTGCGGGGTATTATGTACACGTATGTAGATGTGAAGAAGAAAGGAATTACATGCGGCATGTGGGAGATAGGATGCATAGGGAAAATATTGAGAATCGCTGCTTTCGACATATTAGGGGCGTGAATATTTAATAATTCCATAGAGAGCCATTCAGAAACATGTATTTATAAATCATCTAAATTAATTTCCAGAAACCTGAAGTTCAACAATAGTTCAACGCGCACTTCATTTACGAGCTTAAGGTTTTTCATTTTATTGATGTCAATACCTCCCTCGAATATTTGTTTCCTGAATGTTATTATTCACCAACGCAACATAACAAAATTAAGGATTTGTTCATTTAGAAGCATTTTCCGTTACTTACATTTTAAATACATAGGTTTTAAGCCGCATGGAAACAAAATTAGAAGATATGTTGAAACACATCCAAACCTACCATAAACTGTAGAATACCCGATAGTAATAATGATACTAATAAAAACAGCACATTTAAACACGAACTCTAGTAACATTATAAAGACCAGGTTTGGAACTGCACGGAAACGATGCTATGGAAAAATTCTGATTGGGGATACTAAAATGGCCTCATTCTCACTATTAAAAGAATTGTGTGCGTAGCATTTTCTGCGGTAAAAGTGAGGCTTAATCTCTTAATATATATATATTTTTTTTCCTACAGGTTCCCCCCACCTTTCCTCACCTAACTCCCAACCCCCTCAACCCTTACCCTTCCCTCATGGTGCTACACCCCCTGCCACACACCTTTTTGGTGGCTCGCAGGGTACTTATGTAGATGTAGATGTAGATGTAATCTAGAATATGAGTTTACATGTACTTGTATTACTTATTATTCAATATTACGACTAGAAAGCTCTGCAGCAGACTTTCTCGCTTTGATTCAACATCAACTTTGAGACGCGAATCATAGTCAACGTCAATTCACCACAACTTCCTCTTTTATCATTATTCTTCTGTATACCCTTACAGAGAGCAATTTTTATTGCAACTCCACCTCCTTTCACAGCCCATACCTAATTCTCCTAACTTATTTTACCAGCATTCCCATTCTGTACACAGGGAAGAAACCTAAAGTTAGTGTTCTATAACAAAATGAACTTTTCTCGTGATTTTTTGTTACGTCTCCGAGCAATCCTAGCCTCAGCACCCGCTTCTCCCACGTCCTATCACTGCGTAAACTACACTTTCTGACTCTTGAGCCTCCAATGAGTTTTTGTTACTACCTCCCAAGAGCGCACTCCATGTGCCTTAAAAAGAAGGACCATCCCATAAACGCCAATCTTTTACCCATCCATCCTAATATTTTAATTCTGGATGCCGGATTTAAAGGAGAAAATTAAACGCTGCTGGGAATCGAATTTTCTTTGATATCTTGCCAGTTTGCACCGACTTTGATGGACAAAATATGGCATGACTAAAAGAAACCTCGAACCTTAAAAGATCAACTTAACGTCGCAACAGTTGTTCGAAGAAGAACGATCAATGAACCGGACGTAATAACTGTTGACAGAAATTGGAAACATGTGTGTGAAGCACACAAGTGAGGAAAAAAATGGGAGGTAAATTACCCCAAAAAGAACTTAACGTGCACTCTTGACAAATGCAAATCTGATTGAGCCTTTTTCTGCACTTCACTAAAATATTATTCCTCGTCTTATGATACTTTATTTTACCAATTTACGGAAAATGCTGCACAGAAGTTTAAAGAATAAATTGGTTTTTTAATTAATAATTTTGAATAAAATTAAGTGATATTGGATTCACTGTATGTCAATAACATGGTTAAGAATGAGAATTCTCCAAATAATCAGGGAAAATAAAAAAAAAACATCATGAGAATGAATAAATGAAACTTAAATGAAATAATAAAAGAGGAGCAAGTTTCGTATTTAATCAACCATCACAAAATTTGCATCTGCGATGCATGAAACTGTACCCCATAAAAAGGACTTAAAATGGAATGGAATAACGTTGGTGACTCCATTCCATTTTAAATAACTTATCTCGATATTTTGGTGGAAAACTACATAGTGGTGTTGAAATAATTATTATTGGACGCTCTGTGAGTTGCTACTGCAGGCGTTCCCTTCCATTTATAGAATGATACTCAGGTAAAATCACCCTGGGAGCCCTGGTGTATCGTATGCTTTCAACTCTGACAGAGGAAACGTCAGCGCAGTAAAAAAGTGTGCTCTTTTTTCGTATTAACTTTCATTCAATGCGCAATGAATCTGCAAGCAAAATACGTTCGATTTAATACTCCTGAAAAAGCCTTAGGCATAACTCTGCATACTTATTTATTTAGGATAAATGAAAATAGCCACACTGTGGCAGTATCGCTATGCATTCACATAGTTTTCGTAGCTGAATAAATATGAAATTTATATAACAAAATACAGTCATAACATTGAACACTAGTAAATTAAATACACACACACACATACAAATAAATAAATATATATATATACACACATATATATAAATATATATATACACACACACATATATATAAATATATATATATACACACACACACACATATATAAATATATATATACACACACACATATATATATACACACGAGAAGATACAAGTATGTACACTAATGATATTACGGAATATAGTGCATAATGAAAATGGAATCTTTATTTGCATAGCAAGATCTTTAGAGCTCAGAGTCCATTCAAACGTGGTGGAGCACAAAAACTGTGAAAAATTCGCGAAATAATACACCAGGAGTTGTAAGTTGATTTCAAGGTTGTATAACTAGGATGGACCAGCCTAAGGACCTAACGATGAAAATCAATCGGAGCGAAAATAAACGAGGAACAATTCCAATAAAAATTAATAGAATTTGTATTTATGCGAGATGCCTCAAAATTCGATAGGTTACTCATTTCAACCCATCTAACGCCTCGACCGAAAAAAATTACCTAACGAATGGTGCCTAGTGCAAGGGAAAAACACTTTGATCTCGGAGGGTAATGGGAGGCATTGCTCTGCAACCGTGCATGTAACAGCGTGTGGAAATGTCTTTTTTCGCGCCACATGGACCCACATCGACCCCTTTGCCCTCTCACTCCCCGACCGGGCTCATTTTACGAACGATGCACGCCACACATTTCCGCACGCTCATTGGATTGCCACTTCAGGAAATCCAGGAATTGCACAGATTGTGCCCCGACCGGGGGCCGAATTTCAGGGGCCACATGAATCACTCCAATCTCTAGGGGTGGCCCTCGCTTCTTTTCCACTCAAAAGAAGGGGGAGTGTATGTGCGCAACGCGTTGGAGGAGGAAGGCGACTGGATGAGTGATCGAGGGAGAGCAGAAAATGAGATTCGAGCGTGGAAAATCCTGTCTTTGGGCCGTGTGTAGCTGAAGGGGGGCCACGAAGGTCCTCTGCTTGCTCACGGCCCTTCGCCTGACGCTCCTCAGCTCCTTCAAAGGGCCACAAAGGTGCCACCCCTGCGCCCCCGCTTCCTACAATCATTCCATCTTCTCTCTCTCCCTCTCCTTCGTACGACCTCCCAGCCCACTCCTCCTAGCCTCCCAACTCGCTCAATTTAGTTATGGAATCGCAGAGTTGGCACACCCCATAATCTCATCTTCTTCCCAATGCAGCTGGGGAGGGAAGTGGGGGTCGAAAGAGAGCGGGCAGGGGTGTGCCATAGAGTGGTGTGGGGGATGTACCAGAGACTTTTAAGGAGGGGGCGGGTCGGAAAGATGGGGATGTGGGGGTGAGGGTACTCAGGCGAAGGGAGTGGAGAGAGATGGAAGGGGACGCGGGAGAATACTAATAGGATGGAGTGTGAGGCGGCGCGTGGGGACGGGGGCGGGAAGGTGGGATGGGAAGGAAGTGTGGCGTTGGATTTAAAAAAGTAAAGGAATCGACCCACGTGTCTGTCCAATCTCTCCGCGGAAGCCTACCGATGGAAAAAAATCAGTCGAAGCTTAGAGGGAAAAAATTGGAGCGGGTGGGAGGCGGTTCATACGGAAACATGAGGGCCTACATTCCGTCGCCGCCGATGAGGACGACAACAAATGCACCGCATTCCCCACAACAACCCCCCAACCCCCCTCGACGCACTCATTTTTTTGTTCCGAAACGAGAAGCGGCGGACACAGAAAATCAGAGAGGGAACCGGCCGCGAGAAAAAGGGAACGGGAATACATTGAAAAAAATTAAGCCCCGCGCGCTGCTGTTGCGGATGGCAGGGGATTGCAGAAAGCCTCCTTCCTCAATCCCACCCCGCGAAACCCTCCCCACCCCCGTCCGAAAAGCGCGAGGGATAGGTTCTGGGGACGCGTAGAGGGGGGGAGGTGTTACGGGCGAGGGGTAGGGTAACGGGGAGATGGAAAGTACGGATCGATCCGGGGATTCGTGTGTGCGGCGATGTTTCCCTCAACACGTTAAAATACGTTCATCCCCCCATTGATAGTCAAGGAGTGTTGGGATTTAAGACCCGGCGACATAAATATTTATCGGAGGCAATCGGGGACGTGCGCTGAATGGATGCAATTAGGCGCAGCGAGCGGAGCGGGGCGCGCGCGTAGGGGAGCGGGATGCGGGACGGAGCTGTGGAGGAAGGGAGGAGGGCATTCGTTAAGTCGGCAGTAAATACCTTGCAATGCGGATCGAACTACGCCATCGGAGCACTGCACTACGCACACGTAGGGTGGAGCCCAGAGTGCTAGGACCACCGGCGGGAATCAGCAGACTGGAAAGCTCACTAGGATAATGAGTCAACTCACGGAGGATGTCGCGAAGTCGATTTATAATTTTTTTTTAAGAATGCTATCCCACGATGTATTTTGGCACAGAGAGGAATTTTAAGGTGCCACTTTTGATTTCAACGAATAATTCGAATAACTCCGCTGACATTCACGACTTTCATGTTTCTCTCGTTTCTTAGTATACTAGCAGCCCATTCATGGAATTGTATTTTACCCTTCAATTGCTTTATAAAAGCCATGATAACAGTAAAAAGCTTTGACTGAAATTTATACATTCATAATATCCATCTTAAGGTGAATCACTAGACGAAAAATTAACAGTTGAAAGGCGACGTGTTGTTTGTACGTCTGGAAGGACGAATATAATTTCCTTCCGTGTTTGAATAAATTATTGCCTACATTTTAATTATGTGCAAGATCACCACCCTTTAATAATCTTTGTCGTAGAGCCAACCAGAATAATAGAAGACCAAAGTAAGCAAAATATTATTTACAAGGGGATAGTTTAACAGTTGTTCTATAACACCTCCGGGTCAACGATACCCTTCAATGTTGCAAGAATTAAGTGGGGATCACTATCCTTCCGATAGATATTCACAACGGCCGAAGGTTCACTTAACGATAGGGAGTTGAATGCAGTTATTCCGCTCCAGGATAGGGACTCGTGAATGAAATTACGGACGTCCCATAAGTCTTTCGCATATGTGATGATCAAATACAGGTTATTCAAAATTTGAATATATCTCTAGATATACAGGTAGAATAGTACCTGTAGAATGTCACACCACCTCTTCGAAACGGCTTGCTGTCAACGAAATCGATGACTTACGTTAGCATAGTCAGTACTCTACTATAATGCCTACTCTACAGCAAATTTGCGACTCAGCACTCAAACACTGAATGTATTCATAATATGATTTTTAAGTTGATCATAAGACATATAACTTAAAAAACGTTAAGGGACGAATAACGGCTGAGGGTGAATACAGATGAATATATACTGGGTTCAAGAGTGCTACAAATTTTTAGAGTAAGCTGGCAGTGACGTCTCTTTTATTCAACAGATCATGAATACCTTGGTATAAATAACTAAAACAGGAATGACCCGACATATAATTTAGTAATCAAATCATTAATTCTATTTTATGTAATACTTTTCTTTCATTTAAAAATAGTTGCGGTATAGATTCACAGCGGCTACAAGAGAACTGACTTCTAAGATTTCGTGCAGCATAAAAGATAAACAGGTTAAAAGTTTGAAAAAATCGATATTTTTATAAAAGAATCAACCTCAAAAAAATTAAAGATGGTTAATTATAGGTTATTTAAACGTTAAAATTAAAAAATAAAGTTTCCGTGTTACCTGGTTGAGATAAAACAGTATTTAATGCGTCACAATGATAAGTAGAAACATTTAAGATCGATCTGATCACTAAAGATATATGTGTGTGTGTATTAATAAATTATAATTGTATATATATATATAATTTTATTATTAGGTAATCTACCGTTTAAGGTAGGTTTTTGGATGGACACAACTATCAAATAAACATTTTGTGCCTCCCCACCTATCAAACTAATCTCGTATATCAGGTCCCTCTTCATCTCGGTGTACTTCTTTCCTCCCTTCATCCCGTCCAACATCCCTATCCTGTTCCTGCCCTTACCTCGCTTGCCCAACATTCTCCCCTCTATTACCTTCTTCAACATTCCACTACCGCTCAATACGCCTTTCATCCATTTTTCCTGCCTCCATACGATTTCTCTCAACAAACCCCTCTCCTCACTCACCATCTCTAGTACTTCCTCATTTGTTTTCCTTTCGGTCCATTTCACCTTCTCTATCCTTCTCCACACCCACATTTCAAAAGCCTCCAATCTAAGTCTATCCTCCTGCTTCAGTGACCACGTTTCCGCGCCGTACATAGCTACGCTCCATATCAGAGTTTTTACGAGTCTTGTCTTAACATCCCTACTCAACGTCCCCATCATCAACTCCCTCCTCCTTGAGAAAGCCTCCTTGCCTAGCGCAATTTTTCTCCTTACGTCCCTACCACTTTGACCGTATTGGTCCAAAACACTTCCGAGATATGTAAATTGCTCTACTTGCTCTATTTTTTCCCCTCCTATTTTAATATTTAGCTTAGCCTTTTTCTTTCTGGAAAATCGCATAACCTTTGTTTTATTAATGTTGATTCTCATCCCATATTTATCGCACTGAACCTCCAATTCACTCAGCAATGCTTGCAACCCCTTGGCTGACTGAGCAACTAATGCTTGGTCATCAGCAAACCTAACCGATTTTACGAATTCCCCTCCGACTTTCATTCCTACCTCCAGTTCTTCCCATGCCTCTTTAATCATTTCCTCCACATATACGTTGAACATATATACATTATATATATATATACATTTTATATATATATATATATATATATATATATATATATATATATATATTTTTTATTGAGAGCTTCAAATAAAAAATCACGTCTATGCTTGTCTATCTGGTGGCAAACTTTCTAAATACGAATGCATGTCGAGTTAAATGATCGTGAAAAATGTGACTCAAGCCAATATAAAAAGATGCTGGCATACCGTGGCACGTATCTATTACTACCTTCCTATGCTTCTTAATTGAAATTTAGCTTTAAAAATCAATTTATTACTCATTTTTCAAAACTACTATTAAACTAAGCATTCCTCACTTTTTGTTAATTTTAGCTACCTGATAAGTAATACAAATGTTTAAAAAGATTTTATTTGTTTCAGATATCATGAGCTAAAGATATATTAAACTATACGTATTTAAATGCACATGAGTTTTATGCTGAATGTTTATGCAAGCCATTTTACGGAGAGCTTTTCGCGAGAATCTTTAGATGAACTCAAAATAACCCAAGATAATTATAACCTGCGCTTTTTACTAATTGGTGAGATTTATTTACTTGATATAAGATATCCTTTAAAAACTATTTTAATCAATAACTAATTATGATAAATATTACAAAATAAAAATATTCTTGATGTGGGGGCCTGGGGGGCATACATACGTGTACATGTATAAGACAGGTTTCAACATAATGGTCGACGGCAGGAGTTCCGATGTAGTGCGTCTGAAAATCACCGGAGCATTTGCAATCAAAATTTCTAGCAAATGCTGCGCTTGGGTTCGTTTGCTAAAACTTCGGTTAATGGAAGGAAAAATTACTACACTGATCTTAAGCTGTACGTACTCGGAAATGGACTACGTGAAAAAATATGGGTCATGAAGAGATGAGTAATATCTAAGTTCGATGAAACCGTAGCAGTCATTAATAGCTCTTTAACACTATTTTTGCTTAGAGAAAAATGCTGAGAAATTTTTGCTTAGCTTAGAGAAAAATGCAACTAGCTGGACTTTATTCAAAACGTTCGTTCTAAATGACCAGAAAAATGAAATCTCACGAAAAATAAATATTTCTATTTGGAAATCAGTACAAATTCAATTTTATATTCCATTCCCTTACATTAACCTATTCGTTTTTGTTTGCAAAAATAATGTGAAATTAAAATAGCATTTCATTCAATTACTGATTTTCAGATCATGAGGGTGTGATATTTTAATAGAAATGGGAATACCAATTTAGTCAATTAGAAAATGGAAATAATAATAAAATAAATGGAAAATAATAATACAAATGACAATAGTTAATTCTATTGATGGAAAAATTAGGCCATAGCGGCAAAGTTGTGGCCAAAATGGAATTTGGATAATTTTAAGGTCGTAAGCCGATCTCTCGTGATTAAAGTAACATCTTCTTGATAAAGAAAAACCAACGGAAGATTTGGAAGTTCCATATCTGTTTCCACTAACTCTCGAGATTAAATGCAAGTACCTATTATGAACCCCTCAGATGTGTCTTTAATTTCATTACTGTAATTAATAATGCATTTGGATATTAATAGCATACCATTTAAATAAATTTCTTCCACGCCATCGATAAAATTCCCTAAAATATAAATATAAACAAAACTTACGCGAGATATTCATACAAATATGGCAGGAATGAAATTCGTTCATAAAACAATGAGAAAGCAACAAATCAACTTCCTATTTAAGAATGTGAAGGGAGGGGTCGGATATAATAGAAACATTTGACACTAACTGTTAAGATAGCTCCATTTACCTTTCACGGTTACGATCTCAAACGGTTACACAAAGTTAAAAAAAGAGACAGAAGGAAATCAGAAGGGGTAAGGCAAATAAATATAAAAGGGTCACGACCCCACTTGCTACTCCAGAAACATCTCTAATTGCCGACTGCTTTTATTTCTTCATTCCAAAAACTCTTGGCGGACTTCTCGTCTACAGGAGAAAAAAAGCTCACTCCATCAAGTTAATCGACTCGGGCCACTTATTTCTTTCCTCATCGTCGAGCACCTTTTTTCCTGGCGCTTCCCGACGCGACCACCCCTGCACGCCGTATCCAAACCCCACCTCCACGGAACCTCATTCACTCTCACTCCTCACTCCGTCAAAGCTCAAATCTCGCAACAGAATCCGACCAATCTCCGCGACATCATCCCGCCCCTCTTACCTGGAGACAGCGAAACATTCACAACTAGATCGAGGCATTCTTTAGAGCCACAAGAAATAATGAACCTCCAGCGAGTACGTGCTCTGATGTCGAATACAAATGAAGCCCTACCGATAGCCTATTGAAAAATGCATGCCCCTACTTCAACCAATACATTTACAAAACAGAGAGCTATAAACTTATTTGTCATTAATGAAATATAAAAATGGAGACATTTAAAATGGTATATCCCTAGCCTTTTAGCTGTTTTCGGTATTCCTTCCTACCTTCATTCCGTCCAACATCCCTATCCTATTCTTACCCCTCTCTTGTTTGCCAACATTCTCCCCTCTATCACTCAACACTCTCTCTCTTCCCTCTTCAACACACACACATATATAATCATACACACATACGTATATGTATGTATATATATATTTTTTTCTACACACACATGCACTCTGCATATGAATTGATTCACTTGTCATTGTGGAATGGAAATCTATTGCTGCACAGGTATTTTAAGGAATTTTTCTTCCCTCGTATAAGTCAAGACTACGTCAGCATAATTATTCACTTAATTACGTACTGACTAGTGACCTAAATTACTAAAGAGAGAGAGTAGCGAATTACAGCAGATTTCTACCGGTGCTTCGAATCACCCAAATAAAAATTTGACTTATCTCTTTAGTAAGCAGCTAAGATAATACTAATGTACTAATTTCTATTTATTTTTTCTTCATTTTATAATAAACGACATGTAATCAAAATAAAGTCTGCGATTCGAACTGATTTAGCCTAAAGATTAATCCTCGAAAGTAGACTCACAGAAGCAGAAGTCCTAAGACATAAACATCGAGTATTCATTCCATTCCGGCCAGAATTGAAAAACTATTTTCTACCCTACAGAGATTTAAGTGGACGTTATTTACGTATTTCAAGCACAATGCGTTGGTTTAACTTTTAATCATGCTATAAGCAAAAATCATAATATCCAAAACATTTCAGTTCAATAAAAATTGCAAATATAAAAGTACACACCTCTTAAGTATGTTGCAGAAAGGTAAAATTTTATATCCCAAATTTCTTTAAATTATTTGTCAAAAATTAAATACACTTTCTGCAGTACAAATAAAAAATTATTTTTTTCTAACAGATAAGCAAATAAAAATATTATGGAAATAGTTTTAAAGTAAAATAATTTTATTTTGACGATGACATTATCTTGGAGTTCGGCTAAATGATATTTTTGTTTGAAATTGCATTACTGTGACCATAGTCGAGAAATTAATTAAGACAAAGGCATTAAACGCCCGATCATGCGTTTGAAAATATCATTTGTTAAACTTTAAGAGTTATATTTTTGCTCTAATGGCTTATAACGTGCTTTAAACGCTCAATCGACCAGAAGTACACACTCGTACATGAAATAACTGGTGTTGGTTGGTTCCTTTAGCTGAAATGCAATATCACCTTACTTAGGATTATACGTACAGTTCTCATTTATTTGGAGAAAGGTATGAAACCCTTATTGTAATCATCAAAACTGTCTGGAGTAATTCCGTCGCATTTTTAAGTGTTGCATTCAATCTTAGAGGTCCAATTGAGTCCTGCCATAATGAATGAAAGAAAGAGATGGAGAGAGAGAGAGAGAGAACGGCGGAGATTGTTTGTCCCCTTTCGGAGGTCGGAAGAAAGAGACGCACGCTCGGAGCAGTGCGGATGCTGGAGGATCCTCCACGCGCGGGCAAAATAAAAAAAATAGTAGGGCAGGAGAGCGAGAGAGAGAGGGGGGGACGGGGAAGGGGGCGGACCTGTTGAGCTCCACGGGGGGAAGCATGAGAGAGAGAGGAGGGCACCGCGGAGAGAGTGGGCGAGAGATAGCAGCGGCAAGGATGATTTATTGATCTCCTTGATGGAGGAGGAGGGCGAAGAGGAGAGAGGGGAGGGATGGAAAAGTAGAACCTCCCTCCCGAGCACATCCCCTCTCTCCCATCTACACTCCCCACCCTCCCTCTTCGCCCCCCATACCTCCACCCCAAAAACCATGGGGGAAGAAGAGAAGAAGATTGGGAGGGGAAGGAGGGGATTGTGAACCAGGGAGGGGTCGGATGAGAGTCGGTGCGGCCTGCCCCCCTGATGATGGCTCCCCTTAGACGCGTGGACCGCGCTATCTAGGGTCACAAAACGCTTTTGGGGATGGGAAGGAGCATTGTTGGAGAAAGGGAAATGCAAGCGGAGTGTGTGGCGCGGCGACTCGTGCTGGCCGCGCAGTGAATGGGGAGCTTCGCAGAGAACGAATGAGGGCGAGAGGGAGGCCACGAATGGGGAAGAACGGAGGACGAGAGAGGAAGAGGGAAAGCGCGCCATTTGCAGGGAGTCAGTAGAGTACCTATTTCCATACCGCTGGGCGAAGCGAAATGCAGCCGCTGCTCCTTGGAGGTTTGTCTTGGCGAGTAAAGGTGTTGACGCACGCCTATGTCACGCACATGAGACCGAGTGTCCCAATACCTACCTGCCTCACTCCCATTCATTAATGCACATACGAGTATACACAGTAAGATGGAATCATACATTATCGGAACTCAGACAAAAAAATAATGCCAATGCCCGAATCCTATTCAGCATGCCCATAAGATTTCCTTGTGAATCTTTTATTTTTTTAGGAATCCAACAATATCGTTAAGTCCAGAATGATTTATTTATTACAACAACACTGAGTTTCACTAATAAGTCTTCAACCCTTGAGAATTACGAGACGAATGGCAGCATGAAATGAATGTCATCCAAGTCTAAAGAGCCTGTGGCGCGTATTGAAATTTTTCTTTTGTGTGTTCAACACTGTTGCTTAAATCATAATGAATCGACCCTCGATATTTGCGATAACTTCTACGAAGTTGGTTAGGTTCTCAAACCAATCAAATTTGAAGTTCATTTTGTCAAAGCTTTTCATTTTAGTTGAAAAGCGCTCCAAAATATTCGCGTGTTTTGCACATAATAATTTTTTAAATAACTTGGGAATGAATTGTGAGTCCTTAGGTTCATATTAATTACCGTTAGAAAGGAATATTACCGCGAGGGGTTTAGAAATCGAACTCGGATATCACGCTCCTTTCAACAAACATCCTTGAGGAAGGGGTACACTCGAGGAAAATTATCTCATTCAAATGGATTCAACCAGGATCAAACGTATTTCTTCTATTGTTTCAGGTTTCACTTCGTGGAAGTACTTAATATCCATTCTAAAAAGAAAAACTTGCACTTTTCCACAAATTTTATCATTTGGTACAACGCGTTTCACCGACTTGCGGCATCATCAGGTACATGTACCTGATGATGCCGCAAGTCGGTGAAACGCGTTGTACCATATAATAAAATTTGTGGAAAAGTACTAGTCTTTCTTTTTAGTATGGAGGGTCAAACGTGTCCGAGAGAAACATACAGGTCCTCTACGAGTACATACAGGTCCTATACGAGTAAAATGTCCTGTAATATCATCCGTAACCGAAACGAATCTCTTGGGGTGCGCTCATTTCTACTTACTTGAATAATTTGTGATCAAAATTCAACCTTATTAACTATTAATTATTGCAGTCACGAGAAGCTTCATAGTAAATTAATAATGCAATTAGAATATATTTAATTCAGATACCTTAATAGTCAAGGTTTATGAATGCTCATTATCTATTTTTCAAACTATGATGGGGAAACTCGGGAGCGCGGGATTGGGATTTGCAATTCCCAAGGGCATACAACGGCGAATTTGTCCAAGCAGCAAGCGCAAGGTACCTACACGTGCGCTGACCCTAGTTGCCACGATTCCTCCAGGGACATAGGGACCTCGGTGGTAGCAGGCGCGTCCTATCCCTAGTCCTGTTTCCGCCTATGCTACTGGACGAAGTTATTTTGATTTGTTTCGCGAGAAATGTTTCGAGAAAGTTGAAATGAAGTATCCTTAAGGACGATGTGTTTATAAAATGATACGCATTCACGGTATGACCTAGAATGATCGAGCTCGGGCTTATCTCAGCCGCTGTTTTTCTTTAATGCGCTAGTTGTCACGTGGGAGGCAAGTGCAATGATTGTGGAGATTTCTTCACTTCTGACCTTAGGCCATCTGACGGGTCAGTTCGAATCAAACTAGAAGACCAATGGTGCTCATAAAGCATTTTATCATGCCGTGGTATCGGGAATGTTACAAAAGGATAGTATGGAATAGTTTCAACAAGAGATTTTAATTTTCCACATAATCGGCAGACTATCAACGCTCGCTTGTAGCACTTGCATGACAGTATGAGACAATGAACACGCATCCTCAGGGATATTATTATGATACTCTAGTCTGTGAAGAGGATCGGGTAGGTGCGGAGGCTAGCGTACGGGCTTCCCACCCTGAGGGCGACATTCTGAAGGCGACAGATATTTTTCAGCGGTATCCGGATCCCTACTTGAGGAGCTTAGTGGAGCTCACTTTGAGTGAGTGCGTCGTCCGTCGTATGGGACTAGGCAAATGTCGACGCCGGGTTTCTCTCCACTCTTCCTCCTTTCCCTTTTATCGGTGATGCCGCAAATGACCTTAGCTGTCTCTCGGTAGCCTCCCCTAAAACTATAACTACTGCTATAGATAATGTCCTACGGTGTAAGTTAAATCTTTTTCGGCATGATTTATTGCATTGCTTTTGTACCATTCAAACTCATAACGACTGAGGCTCATAACAGAGTGAGGGAAAATACAAAATTTTGTTGTTTGTGTCAACTATGCCACAAAAATCTCAATGTTGTTCGGAAAAAATAGGTAATAACATTACCATGTACGTTTTCCGATGGACTTTCGAGGCGATGGCGAGCAAAGTTAAGTTCATCGTTTGTTGCCTGCGGCATGCGAATTCCAGAATATTCCATATATTTCCCAAAAAGTGTGATCTCGGGAAATACCTACATGCAGGAGTCAACTACACTAACAGAAATACTAAATAGCCTACTGCGACTCCTACGTAAAACAACAAACAATCCATTCATTTAAAAAAATGAAACCTATGTTCCCTTCAAAATGTTTTATGAAGTGAACGCACGTATTTCATTACGGGTAGTGGTCAAAAAGACACTTATGGGAGCCAAATCAATGGGAAAACTGTGTGCATTCAAGGAGTGCTGGTATAATTGCGAAGAACAAGAGATGATGTCGAGACCTTATTACGTGCCTGCATATGCTTATTAAAATGTATCCTCAAGGGAATCCGTTTCGGAACAAGCCAACGTACAAGATTCATCTAAACAAGACACATATTTCTCCGCAGCTATTTTCCTGTCCCATTAATATGTTTTTGATGGAACAACATTGCACTCACACGCATACTAATTTTCCGCTCCACTTCATTTTCATTCTACAGCTCTTGCGATTCTTATCAAAACATACTCCATTGTAATTTTCAGCGGAGGATGACCGTGCTTTCGGTATTTTGCACTGCTCGTGATACGCGTTACGCAAATAAGAACAAAACGACATTTCACGCTGCAAAATATCTACCCAACCAAAATTCGAAAATATCTTATAGCTACAACATTTTCCTGGCCAAGGTCCAACTCTCGCCACCTCTTCTCACATCACCTACATCATAAAATATTAATTTTTAAGATATGGGGTAAAACTTTTAGCAGTCTTCATTGAACTTTATCTTTCATTGCCCATTTTTTTCCCTACTTACGCCCTTTGTAATATTTCATGCACTCCCTTAAGTAGGTCTTGGCGTTCCTGAAAAAAAAATGAAAACTGCACCACCAAAATGAAGTCTGGACAGGCATGTTCTCCCTGTTCTTTCTCCTCCAATCCGGGCCTATTTAGATCATCCCCGCGCTAAATTCCATGGTGTGCCGCGTCCTCGCGACCGAGGAAGCAAAAACGAAAAGCTGACAGGAAAGCGGAAGAGATATGGGGAGTGGAATAAGAGGAAGAAAGAGAGCGTGAAAGTGGATCTCGCCGAGGGAAGTGGTGGAGGAAGGAAGGAAGGTGCGAGAGTGGGGCTGGATAGGGTTGGGAGGAGTGTATAAAGAGCCCGCGAGGTGAGGGAGGGGAAAGTCATGAGGCGGGGGCCGAGGGCAGACGGGAATGAGAGAGGAGGTGAGGTCACCTGGGATAAAGAGTAAATTGTGTTCGCAAACCTTAGGGACACATATTTCCTTACTTTCCCCCTTTCTTACCTTTTCCCTCTGAAGGAGTGGCGTCAAATTGAAAAGGTTTTTACTCCCCACCTCCAAAGAGGGAAAACGCCTAGGGAAACTTTTTATTCCTCCCCACTTTGGCTTGATTAAAAAGACACTGCATTAGAAGAAAGATGTACTTTTTTGCTCCAAAGATTCCCAACGCTGGGACAGTCTCTTAGCCGATGATGAAGAATAATATCTCTCTGCATAATGAAGGAAGAAGGATTCAGTAACCTGAATACCGCTGAAACGCAAATGTGAAAATTCAAGTGACTCGCAATGGTGAAGTTTTATAGAATAATTTGTATGATATGCCTTATTTAATATCGTTAATGGCATTATTTAATTACTAATGACTTCATATCCCGTTACCCAAACATCGAAAGCTCAGCTATATATTTTTGTTGTGAAAGAAGTCCATGCCATACGAGTAATGAACTAAATCACGATTAAAGCTTAATATATAAGTATTTAATTTGGAAGTTTACAGGAGTAGTTTTAAAGTCTTCAGAGCAAAACAAGTTATTAATTAAACACGCATGAAAAATTATAAATTTTAATCCGTTTTTCATTTACCATCAAAATAATGTGAATAAATTCAACAAAAATTGAGGGCGTGAAAAAACTTCAAAGTAATTATTTAATTTACATGAATGTCGAGTAGTTAAAAATATTTTCAATATTCAACTAGTTCCCGTTTTTCAGACAATTTCAGAATAAAAAAGAACACTGGCTTCAAGACCCGGAAATTCATCTGCGATAAGAAAATTATTGGAGTTATTTAATATACATAGGCTACGACATATAACAAAATCCATAAAGTTGCGAATTCCTACAGGAACGCGCTGTTGCGATTAAATATAATTTGATTTTCCTACCTACTGAAGCTTGCTTGACGATTCCTTCCATCAAATTATTTAATTCAATAATGGAATGATGTACACACCTATAAAACAGATGTCAGCGCCTCCTAAATTCCATTAATTAATGACCTTTGCTCTACTCACTTATGACATAAAAAGACTCAACAGCGAATACCGATAAATTCGTTTGACTTAAAAAAATGGATAAAATGAAAACTTTTCTTTATCCACCACAGGATCGTTTAATTTTAATGCCCAAGTTTGTATCGACAAATTATGCAATAAAATAAGTATAACATAATTACGGGTGGGGTATATTTAAAAAAAAATCGTGCACAATTGTCAGTTCATTTTATCGACCTACATAAATGCGGGATAATGGAAAAGCGTGGGAACATTCGGGCATATTTCCACCGAATTCAATAAACGCCGACCAGAAAATATGCAACGGGAATTATGACTCAAATAAAAAGCTTATAATTCGCTTTGCCGGGCGAAAATGTGCAGTGAAAATGGGATTCTATGCGGAGGGAATGCGCCGAACCAGTTATGAAAATGAAACTCACCGACACCCTTGGTGATGAGTACCCAAAAAACTAATGACGCGCCAATTCGAAGATTACCCGCTTAGTTAATTACACCTCAGATACAGTAGTAAACATCTTCCTCTATCCCCTCCTGTCATCCGGCGAAAAATTCAGCTGGACCCTCTCCCCCTATTTTCCAGGAACAAAAAGCACGGGGTTAGGACAATAATAAAAACCGGAAACAAAGTAGGGGCGGAGAAAACGTCCTAATCCAACCCACCCCCGGGAGCTTGCGAAAATAGAGCATTTTTACGTCCCGCCGTCCTAATTGCGTTAAGCGCACCGCCAGGCCTCAAAAATTGATGATCAACGCGAAGCCACCGCGATAGGGAACGACGAAGGGGCGAACCGGGAGAGGGTTCGGTGGTGCAGAGGCGAGTGCTCTGGAGGGAAATGTGTCCGGGTGAGAATGGTCGGCGGGACAGAGGAGAGGGAAGTGGGAGTTGCCGCGATGACGTGAACCAGCGGACTGGCAAACATGGGCACCATCCCTCTATCGCAACACGCAACGATTCAGACTTGCACGCGGAAGCAAACGCGCAGACACACACACACAAACACTGCTGGTAACATGCGCGTATACCAACACACGCTCCAAAAACCAACCCTTCCCATTCCGTCTCTCTCTCCCATCGCTTCGAATTGATTCCTCCACGCACAGGTATCCAAGCAGTGGTGCAGAGAGATATTACCGCTGAACTGTGTGCGTTCCTTACGGGGGATGAAAAAAAGGGTTCGGGTGAGCGTGGGGGGAAAAAGTAGGGGGAGTAAACGGTTCTAGGGGAAAGAGGCGGTCGCGGTGGTGTTGGTGGTGGTGGCCGAAGGAGTGGAATCAACGGAAGCCGGAGCGGGAGGGAAATGGAGAAGGAAAACTGGGAGGGGATTGAGAGGGGGTTGGGGAGGGGGGGATACGTGGGAGGATCGAAAGGGGAGGGTTGGAACGGTGGGAGCGCTTTACTCCCGACAATGCGGGGGAGAACGACTGATTTCCCATGCGGCCCCTCCTCGGAGGCCCGCTAATAATCCTTCGCTCCCGGGGAGGTCAGCGGGAGATGATTGGTGCGTACGGGTTCGCCTGAGAGTGGTGTGGGTTTTGAAGAAGGGGGAGGTGGGGCTAACGGAAGGCGCAGTGACGGGTGAAGGGGTGTGGGGAGTGGCGGACGGAGAGATCTACGTGGGGCGAGGGGGGAGAGAGTCCGGGGAGGCGCGAGGGGGGAGAGAGTCCGGGGAGGCGCGAGGGAGGTAGAGTTGTGGGGAGAGAAGGGGGCAGGGACACTTCACCAGATGGCGGCGGCTCCTGCTCGGGTGAGATTTCCGAGTTAATTTGACTCCGAGATCGGAAATGGGAGAAAGTGATGCCACCACTTGTGTGGCCGGCAGAGACGATTGGGACTTATAAAAATTATGCAGGGGTTTTTTGACGCATTTCGAGAGGCATGGGTCAGGGGGGGGTGATGTAACAGATTTTTTTTCGGAATTAGGAAATCGTTAAACTCGTCACGGACAAAGAGTCCTCGGTTGAGGCGATGCTCAATATAACGCCCGGGGGAACCATGGTTTGTCTACTGCGAATATCCCCACGAAGTCCTCTGTCGATATCTTCCAATATTTGAATTCCGAGTCCGTGAGAATGGAGTCTCCTTATTAAAATGCATGACTCGTGACCAATACATATGTAAATTCACTATCTAATAATTGCAAAGAGGTTTTAAAACGAAAGATCATAAAGTTACCACGTCCCCTGAGAAGGTCACTGAAAATATTTCAGCAAGAAATTCAAAACCTCTCAAGACGCATTAATGCGCGGTCCAAATAAGAAAGAAACATGCAATGAATATCATACTTAATGTAGTTTATACTAATGGATGAAAGTACCATTCTTTCAACTTGTACAGATTATTGAACGAATATTGATCCAAGAAATAAGAACTATTTAAAATGTGTGAGAAAATTGCCACACCCACCATTATAATTCTTAATATACGGACAAAATTGTGAGCTTTGGTATTAAAACTATTAAATTATTTCCACCAATGCGTAAAAATACAAATATGCTCAAATAAGAAAGTCACAAAACTTCTTCACGAGTCCTATGGGATACAAGATTTAAAAACACACTACTTCTAAGCAATCCAAATTCACGAAAATATCACAGGTGTAAATATAGTGGTCGGTTTTCAATGAGATTTATTATTTTTCTTGGACCATTAGCAAGCATTCTTACCGCTGGCACATCCCAGAGGACCTACTGTTCTAACCAAAGATTTTTGGTAACCATGAACTTTCAAATGTTCTTCGTTAAAAGATCCTCTAACTTAAATATTATTTAACCTAAATCCCTATTTGCAAAGAATGGGTTTCTAGTAATATTTAAATGAAAACCTAAAGAACACGATGTCAATATTGCACTTATACATTTCAGATTAAATGTAAACATTAAAACGATATAAAAATGGAATTTGTACCTAAAGGAGAAAAAATTTAAATGCATAAAATTGTCCCTCCACGCATGCATCATTCAATTGAAGTGAGAGTTGGGTATGATCATAGAATGAGCTGATGCGGGCTATTTTCGGTGGGTATGATGTACATGGGGAGGGTCTGCAGTAACGATAGGAGAGATAAGGGTATAAAACAAGTGTGCAATGAAATAATACGGGTTTGATGCATTGATAATAGACAACGATGAACGAAGAGTGGTTTGGTCTAATTTGAAACACAATATGAATGTGACGCGGTCAATTAGGACAAAAAAATTAATAAAAGGGATTACGTTCCTTGAAGTAGCTTAAAATCATGTTATTTTGTCTCTTATTACTGCGAAAGGAGACTGAATTATGGTATTGTAAGATACTGTAAATATAAATATATAAAAAACTATAAGAATGTCTGCTTAACGAATCTTGAGGTCCCTTTTGAGATAAGAACGTTTACATCTTCATCTATTTTCAACCCACGGAAAACCAGTCTGTTTCACGTGATAACGGTTTTAGTACGAAGTCCCAAATTAGGAAATGATGATGGCCAATAAATTTATAATTCTATTTATTTTAATTTTTTGGAATCTTTTCAAAATTGGCCGTAACAATATCCAAAATAGGCTGTCGTAAAGTGTACACGACGACTACGACTATTATACATACATTCAACAGACTTCTCATCGACTCTTTATTTTTACGGTTTCATCATTCTTTGATAATTAATGTTTATATGATACTCATAAAAGTAGCTTTTGTCATTTTATTTCCCCGGCACATTACGAATTTCGCGATCGAAGACCAGGGAAAATAAATACCAAAGTTACCAAAAGTTTTCAAAATTTTGACGGCCTCCCAGTTTAAGTGTTTTCAAAACTTAAGAAAAAATGAAAAAATACTCGTATATTTAATTAAATAATATTTGAAATATATACCCAAAGAATAAAAATGATTAAAAGATGAATACTTATAATTGTTAACCATATATGTTACGCATTCACTTCAATGAAAATAGTAGCAAGCGACGAAAATAATCAAAATAAATCTTTCCATTATCCGCACTTTGCTTCAAGCCAACGGAATCAGGAAATTTTATATAATTCTAATAAAAGTTTAAAGGGAAATTGTGTGGAGATTGTGTGACTTTGGGAGCAAAATCTCATAAAACAATGTGATTATGTTTCGACGCATCGATTGGGCAGTTAACACAAGTTTTGACACCATAACAAAAAGGCATCATTCACTGCATTTTAGCCTATAATATAACAGAAAAAATCCATCCAACATGGTAGGTAGGTCGTGTAGTCGGTTTAAAAATTGAAATAATTTGAAATCATTATTGACCCATGAGAGAGAATATTTAATGGACAATCGGGGTAGTATATATGAAAACACTAGATTAAAAGCACAAAAAATTATTTAAAATCGACTTTGATTAAATCTCAAATAAAACGAAGGTATTTCTGCCCCCTTTTTCATTATATTTACGTATTTTAATCGAATACGCACTTCATCTATATACTCGGCCACTCAAAGGATCACGCAAAAGAGAGAGTCTCAGGACTGATGTATAAAAAATGTCCAATTTTCATATTTAGGAGCAAGTATAGTCGTAAAATTCGCAATACATGAACAGAAAAAAATGGAAAATGCTTCCATTGTTTTATTTATTTAATATGTTCTCGTCTGGAACGCTTAAGTTGTTGTTTTAAATCCTGAAGAGAGTTAACTTAAAACTGGAAGGGGTCTTTCACTGGAGCTTATATCCAAACTACAAATGCCTAGTAAGACCTGGTTTCTCATTTCCCTGTGAGAGCTCACGAGGCAGCGAAACTAAGAAAAATATATAAATATATCAGGAGTACCTAAGAGGGTGTGAGAATTCACTGGGACCAACATGTTACATGGAGTTGTAATTCCTCCTTGAAAAGGTTTCCCTTACCCACGTCACGCGAGCAAGAGTATCCATGGCCGCATTGATGACCCCGAGGAGATCGTGAAGAGAGGGAGACTTGAGAAGGCAGGAATCGTGGGGGAGGATGGAAAAGGATTTAGCGGGTCTTTGCCATTGGCTTACGTAATGGCGGATACTTCTTGAGTGCCAGTGAAACGACAGTGGAACGCCAGTTAAAAGCACTTGCAAGAAGAGGGCTGAGAGGGACGGGTGAGGCTGGAGAGAGGGGGGTTGGGGATAGGGACGGAAGGGTTGCATGGGACGGGATTGACGTGGGGAATGGGATCTGCAAGGTCGGGGAGGGCCTCGATTCGACGCGGTATTGAATAGGAGAGCACCCTCTTTCATGCAGGGACATGGGGTGAGGGAGTGGAGACGAAAAGGGAAGAGGCTCTGAAGGGGTCGGGGACGAATACCCCCGATCCCTCCTTACCCAACCCCTCGACTCCCGGGGAAGACTTAGAAAATCCTGGGACTTAGCCTCGTAAAGGGGGCGGGGGGAACTTTACTCTCTCTCTCACTCCTCCTCCTTCCTTTCCCTTCCAGAGCCCAACCTCCCCCCACGGAGAGGAGTCAGGATAATTGGAATGTAGGAGGGGGTGAGCGGGCGGAGGGAGTTGGAGGTTAAAGGAAGGCCGAGTACTGATGGGAGAGGGAGCTGGATGGAGAGAGAGTGAGGGAGTTTCCGGGGAGGGGGGTGTAGAGGGAAGGATGAATACGAGGCACTAATTAAGGCCCACGAACGGCAATCTATGCCCTCATTTAAAAAGTGCCGATTAAGGCAAGGAAAGGATTGGGTGCGTTGGAAGGGATTGGACGGAGTGGAACGGAGCAGAGAGATGGTTCGTTGGGGCGGGGGTTTGAATCGGGGAGTTGAGGGTGGACGCGAGATTTACGCAGAGAGCAGGACAAATGGGCGATATAGAAAAAAGCAGGAGGAATAGAAATTGATAGAACGTGAGGAAAGAGGCAATGAAAACTTGCTAAAGGGAAGGCAGTTATAGAATCAGTAAGGCTGATGGCTATAAAGAGACCGAAGAGCAAGAGGTACGAGGGGCAGGAAAATAGATCGTGGGAGGGAGGGTTGCGGAGGGAAGATTCGCTGGAGGATTGAAACGAGAGAATACGGTGAGCCTTAAGGTGATTAGCAATGGAAAGAGAGACAGGATTCCTTGGGTAGGTCGTAAGCCATCTTAGGGAGGGAGCATGGTTGGGAGGATTAAAGTATAATTAAGGAGTAAAACTTCCGTTTGAAAGAAACATGCCTGCACGAAATATCGATGTAGCTAAATGATTTCTAATTTAGTATGAACTATTAGTGTGCAACGCGAGTTATAGTAAGTACACTAGATAAAATTAAAGTTACAGATGACTTTGATGTACAGAGATCCAAATGAAATAGAAAACGTATGTTACAAATCTCACGCCCTCTCAAGTCAGTCCTGGAAACTACTGGTAATACGAAAATTATTCAGTTAATAGATCCAATTTTTTGTGTTAGTCTTTCGCATAACATCTTGCTTACTTACAAACAAGATCGAAGTACGATAATTTTCCGTCCTAACACATGCTTCTTTCAAAAATAGTCATTATCATACGTCTGGGTTTTAACCTTTGCACATTAAAAGTTTTAACTAGAGTATAGACTTTATTTAATGTGTTTTTAAAGAGTAAATTTTATGTCACTGGCCAAAAGGGTGCTCATTAATTTCATAAAACAGAGAAATGTGAAGCTACCTAGAGGTGTTTTATAAAAATGTTTTAAACCCTTTTCACGTTCATCTTCACCCAATCTGATTATCACATCGAAATATCAAGATGGTCCCTGTTCCAGGAAAGTATTAAATTAATTATTGTCTCGTTTTCCACTGCGGCTCACGTTATTTTTCAAACACGCTCAGCAAACTTGGTATCTTCGTACTGCGCTTTCCTTGCTCTTCCTCTAATTAGAAAAGGACATGGAATTGACCTCAGTTTTGAATGAAACTCCCCGTTGGGCGAAAAGAAATATTTTTATCTTTAAATAGCCATTACGTTCGGACGCGATAGGGAGAATATATACGTGTATGCTTGCCCGCTTTCCGTGCGGCTGCTTCAGCCAGCTCAAAGCCCCTTTCAAAAAACTTCGCGTTTTCTCGATTGAAAACGAGAAAAAACGAGAGGGAAAAAAGAACGTCCGGGCTAATCCCCTCTTTCTTCACGTCCCCCACCGTTGGGGGGGTGGGGCAGGAGGGAGAGAGCTCTGGGACGGAGGTGGGGTGCGGGGTTGGTGGGAGGGAAGGGCCCTTTGGCTCGCCTCCTTTGATCACCCCGGCGAGGGACAAATTAGGACGAGGGACGGCGACAGGGGAGTTCCCAAGAAGCAACTCCGAAACTCTCGTCTCCAGATTCCCAGCGAATGAATGTGGAGCCCGCCGCCACTGCCACACTGATTAGAGGAGCGAATGAGTCATTATGCACAGTGCCACGCTTCCCCCTTTTAGAGCTTAGGCGAAGAGTGAAAACTGGTTTTCCACAGTATATGTCCTACTGCTTTCAAGCTCTCTCTCCCACTCTTCTCTTCTGACCGCCGAAAAGGACTTTCCAAGCTATGCGGGAGTCAGGAGAATGTGCTCATCTCCCTCGTATGATTTATGCATGCGGGAAAATGTATTCATAGCACTCGTGTAGTACATCGCGGAACCGCGTATGAATGCGGTGTCGGGTGACATTTCCCGAAAGGCATAGGCACGGGGAACGTGTAACTTCTCCGCTACGACGTGTCACCTTTGTCCCACTGCATTGACCCAAATACGGCAATAAATGTGCTTAGCACAGCAAAAGAACTAACTAACTCGTCATTTGAATCTGAATTTCATTTTAAAGATAACTCCTATTTTTATCAAACAATAATGCACAGGTTTATCATATTACGTAGCCAACACAAGCACTCAAAAGTTAACTGTTGAGGATGAACAACTACAAAAGGTTAAATTCAAAAAAGGACAAATTTCAAAAAGTTAGGCGTTCTCATCCAGTTGATCCTAAATTTAACATTTCAACTCAAACGTGGTGCAAATATAAATAATTCGCGAAATGAGACTGGTTCAGGTAGAATTTTTCTTATCCCCGAGTTACAAATCTTCCCTAAAATGCTAATTGCCTCGGGATGGTCTAGGTGTCGCGCTACTTACGTACACAAATGCGAGATGTCTTAAAGGGAGGTTTCTAAATTTGAAGTCGCCGTCGCAGCATTTCTTCACCACGAATGACACCAGCTGTACTCATTACCTACAGTCAACAACAACGTAAATCACATGGCTTACCTCCTCAACCCCTCTCGCTTCTCGGTACTCGGGGGTAGTGTACAGTGAAGGCACATCGAGTAGCCATGAAACTTAAATTGGAGCGGGGTATGTCACAACTTCAACGCTTTTCGACCAGGAGAAGCTGAGCATTTCTTAATTAAACTGATCCTCACCTCACCTCCTGAGTTTTTCCGCTTTTTTGAAAAGAGTGAAGCTTATTCAAACTTCAAAAGAAACGGGAAAGAAACAAAATAAAACACTCCCAAAAGTTGATCCACCGTATATATATATTTACCATTAATGTCTAGGAGAGGTACAACTACCTTATAGCCGTTAGGTGAGTTATTAGACAGAGATGAAATAATCAAACTTCGTACAACTATGCGGCTAGGGCATATGCTTAGAATTAGAAGAGATTATTTGTCATTTATTATTTTTGCTTCCTGATTCCATACTTCAGATCACTTGCAAGCATAATGAAAAGAGAAACTTTATAACTCCACATAGAAATATTTATTAGACGGACGACCTAGGTTTCGACGTGGCACGTCATCATCAGGTACATTTTGCAAAGAAGACAGAGAATATATAGTCACACAAAATTTGGGGGGGAAGAGGGGGAGAGATGGGGGAAGGGGGAGGGAGGAAAGGCGAGAAGAGAGAGACAACTCCCCGGTCTGAGGAGAGGGTTAGGGGGTGGAAGAGGGGAAACCCCAGGGGGAGGGGGTTGGGGGGTTTGGCCCGGAGGTGGTTAAGGGGCTGAGAGCATAGGGACTAGAAGAAAGGGAAGCATTAGGAACTCCAGTCTTAACTTTTGCAATATTAAATACAACTAGAACGTAATTTATCGGTCAGCCAAAAACTGCACAACTTTCATTTAGCCTCTTTTCCCTTAGGTTTCTGAAATGCTACTATTCACCGTCAAACGCCGTATCTATGCTCAATCGTTTTTAAACTTTTATTTATAATAATATTTCACATTTCATTTATGTTTCAGATTTTTTGAATCACGGTATTCTTACTTAAATAAAACATTGAAATGTTTAAAATTTCTTTCATTGCATATTTTGGCATGGACCGGGTGTTTCACTTCTATACGGTTCAAATTTTCACTTTTTTTGAATGGAATATGATAATGTATGGTTTGATAAAATATTAACTATTTACAAATTTACTGAAAGAGAGCTTTCCATTCATTATTTTCAGTGAACAAAAATTATTCAAGTATATTACCTTAATAGTTACGGTTCTTAGAAAGTTACTAGAAAGAATACAGTAAAAAAAGACGGGTTTGAAAATCCAGAAAGGCATTATCAAAGATCTGAGACAAAAAATTGACAAAAGTTACGACAACCACATTCTACAGAGAAACAACCACATCCCACATTTCGACGGGCTGTACGAATATGAGGTGACAAAAAGCAGCGGAAAATTAAATTCCATTCCTAAAGTGAAAGGAGAGGGAGCAAAATAACACGATCACCAGAAAATAGTTAAACTCAGTAGTGGAACTTGTTATAGTAGTTGTATGCTTTGGTCGCTAAGAAAAGAAGAAAAAATAAAGACACCGAAATAAGCGAAAATATTCCTGAACATTGCAAAAAGTTTCCAGTCGACACGGCGTTACAAGTGTTCTCAGGGATAACGTTTTGTTTCTGTCATGTAAATTTAACAAAGCAAAGAATCAATTCTTTAAACACTGAAGAGAAATTTTAAGGGAACACCATCCAAGAAGACCATAAATTGACTTTCTGGAACAAAAGCCAACACTATTATATGCCAAGATCCAGTAGCATTATCATTCCGAAGAGCTCTGATGTCGAACAGTGCGTTACTTTTTATTACAGGAGAAAGGTACAAAGCCAACCATTAAAGCTGTAATTATAGTTTCTCAAAAGTTTTACGTCCCTATAACGTTTAGAAACATGCGAGATGCTGGGCCAGATGCCAAAACCTAGGAATACAAGAGCGGAGCTGAGTCAGTTGGAAACTAAGTCCTCGAAAAAATGTCCTGAAAACTACGTCGAAGATGTCAATCTAGCGCCTAAAGTTCTGTCTCTCGGTCCAGTCTTTTTGTACCAACAAAGAAAGGACAAAAAGAAAACTTGTATCTTTATCGATTACCGAAAATTGGAGAGGGCCGAAAAAGTATTCCTTCGCCACTTCAGTACAGGATTTTAAAATAATAACTAGAATTTTTGTGTACCGAAAGACTCTTTGGGGTGTTAGATATCGAAAACCTCAGTCGAGGAATCTATTCCTCACCACCATATATTTAAAATAGGAACTTTTCATGAAATATTTTCCGTAATTTGCGAGAGAAATTCTGAAGCTAGATAAATATTGACGGAGTAAGAAGTTATTTGGATTTCGAATACACTTGGGATTTTCTTTGAGGTATATTTGAGACTGGAGAAAAAGCAACATTATTAATGGAAGAAGATGTTTTAAATGAGCAAATATTTAATTAACATTAAATATTCCTCACAGTTAAGAATTGATAGGAATATGTATTTTGAACTGCACTGAAATATATTTTCCAAATTTTGTTTACTGCTTCTAAAAATCATACTAGATAAGAACGTTTCGGTTTTGCACAATACGTACGATTCTTTGACGCTGATGTATGCAACAATTTAATTACTGAGATGAAACGACTAACTGAACTAGTCAACGACTAAAGATGACACTAAAAACCGAACGCAACGACTGCGACAGAAAAAGCTAAACACATTTGGTACGCTAGAATGACTTTTTTGAATAATGAGTTTCTTCTTTGAATAAATTAAAATGACTAACTCTGGTTTCTCAATTACCACCAAGATATTCTGGAGTTGATAAATTCGGGGATCACTCCAACATGGTTTTTATTTCCCTCTATCAAAAGGATGCCACGGCTGATCACCTCACTGGAGGCATAGAAATTCAAATAAAACTACTACAATTCCACTCATACCGGAAGAAAAAAATAATGGGTGTTTTTTAAATTTCAGTGTGCAACTCGTGGTCTATTGGATTCCTCGATACACATGCCAGAATGCCTTCACGATGATGGTAAGTACATCAATTTCATTCTTTCGCTACAAGGAAAGTCCTCCTCTTACACTCTATAAACTTGCAAAAAATACACTGCAGAATTAGGTACAAAATTGAATCGGAACAACATTTTGTAACATGCCGTCAATTCCAACGCTTCGCGCAGGGGATACCAATATTTCGAGGAAACCCTCCCATAACGGCGCCGCCACGTAATTTGCTGCGCAACACTCGAAACCTTTTGCTGGAGTCGATATTCCTTCGGTGAGCGCCAGGATAACTCCCTTGAATGTTTCCGCATGTTGGCTGCAAAAGACGTAAATATAATAACGTAGGCATTTTGGAACACCACTCGAACACATGGAGCGCGAGAATAAAAAAAAAAGATACGCCACCTTGTGGGCGTGCCCTCACTCCGTAACCCCCACCACTTCCTCCGATTCGCATGAAAGGTGAAGAAAAGAACGAGCGAGGAAAATTCTGGAACTTCGGGAAATAGCGGGGGAAAAAAGAGCAAATATTGATAGCAGGAAAGGAATAATGATAAAGGTGGCAAAGGGCGGTTTGGAGTAGGGATGGGAGTGGTGCTCGAAGTGGGGAGGGGATTGGAGTTTGGGCGAAGAGGGAGGAGAGGGCGACGAGAGATAAAAATGACTATCGATTGGCGCAGCAAAAAACGCAGAGCATAGAGGGAAGAGGAAAAGAAGACTGTGAGAGTACCAGGAAAAGGAAGAACGAAAAGAAATGGAAGGTTGGAGGCAGGCGGGGAAGGGGGCCAATGGGGAAGCTTCCTTTGAACCCGAGAGACGGCACCAAAATGTTCGAATTGATCGGAAAAGGGGAGAGAGGATGAGTTGGGACGGGTGTGGGAGGAGACGGGAGAGGGAAAGAGAGCAATGAAATCGCCAGCACATCTTCCGTCGATTGTGGAAACCAATGGAGGAAGATATGGGGCGGTAAACCCCACCAGTATTAATTCCCATTCCATCCAGATCCTCTCCTTTTTTCACGTTTCTCCAACCCCATCTCCTTCTCTACCTCCCCAGCTCCTTTCCCCACCCCTCCCGACAAGATCGAGACCCCTTCCATTTCCCTCCTAAATACAAACAATCGCTGCAGTAGGACAGGGAGAGGAGGAGGAAGGAGAGAGGACGGAAGAATATAAAGAGAGCTATCCCTCGGCTGAGAACGTGAAATACGCGGCGCGCGGGCGTTTGGCCGTAACAAAAGAAAGCGAGACAGCGATATTCATCTGCTGAAAGTGTTCCCTCCGCTGCTCGTGCCCCACCCCTCGCTCTTCCCCCCTACTCGCCCAAACCGCCTCGTACTCCTTTTGCGCTACGCGCCCCTGGAAAAAAAAATCGCCTCGACACCCCATCCCCTCTCTCGACCTCACCCTCCTTCACTTCAACCCGCCTCCCTCTACCCCCAGCAGACGTCACCCTCTCTCCCATACCCCCCCACTCATCTCCCGCACACAAAAGAGCTCCCGAAGTAACGTTTTCAACCGCCGCACACGGAATGAGTGGGAACGTCCACCGCGTCGCCGAGACAAATAATCCAAGCCTGTTGGCTCCCCGCAGGCATTAAACATCCCGGCGTCTTACGCGAAGGATTAAGGGGCCCGTAAATCATGGAGGGGAGTGGTCCCGTGTGGGGGCGGGGTCGGCTCCCAAGGTGAGGGAGGACTCGGACCGGGGCCGGGGTCGGGGCCAAAGCGAAGGCATGTGGGGGGGTTCATTATAATACAGGGAAAGAGAAGCCAAGAAATGTGGGTGAAGATAAGAATGGGAAAAAAGGGGGCGACGGGGGAGAGAGAGGTGGACATGATTTTAGGTATGGAGATGATGCTTTTTTCGCCTAGGCGTGACTACTTCCTTCCTTGGGGGTTGTGGTTACACGGACGAGGCTGAGATCGCGGCAAAAATCCTACATTTGATTTCCTCAACATTGTGAAAGATCTCAAGGCAAACTTGCGAGTATGCACAGAATGGTGTTTATTGGCGAAGAGTCAAGTATTTTTGTATTTTGGCAAACTCTCTAGGCCTCGATGTGCGAGGCGGTCAGACGCGTCAGCTAATTCAGCCTCAACACTGTCTGATAAGTGATAATGCACCCTCTCCGTGGAGATGAATGAATATAAAATACTCGATACATTGATGCCATGACTTGCTGAATCAATTCGCTGATAATTCAATATAGATGTCAACTTTACTGCTTACTTACGGTAAAGAGATTCGCTGAGATAGAACAAACATCATTACTAATGCTAAGTCATCTGACGGCCCTGCTGATTCTCAGAATTTAAATGCATTCGCGTTAAAAGAAGATTTAAAAAGTATGAAAAGACAACATTAGTTATTCTTTCCGTTCAGAGATTGGTCAGCAGCAGCTTTCCTCTTCGTTCCACTTTGGGGTTCTCATATTCTCATGTCCAGATAGATATTTCTTATATAATATATCCCTGGGTGTATGCATAATTTCCCTGAGTCTTACGTGGGAACTTCTCTTCTCTTTTACCCTCTCTTTTGTTCTTTATAAATCTTGTCTGGCGTTTTGGTTCAATGAGTTTTTATTATTTGTGGATTTAGCCGCAACTTTGGGGAATCTTCGTATCCACAGTACAATGAAAAACTATAACCTTGCAATTCCACAGCATTTATTTACATATCACCCGGAATGTTCAATGACATCTTCAATGTGAAGTTGAATCGCCGGAATATGACGTTGAACAACGAAAACAGAGGTGAGTCTAATTAAATTATGTCGAACCACAACGCTATAGTTTTACATTTTAATAGCTTTTATTATCACAAAACAGTTGGCTCGATATTTTTTTATTTTGTCCGATTATCACCCTTGATGTACACAATAGTCCGATGAAAGTATCAAAGGTTACAAAGTCCTTGCGCCACACAATTTGAAATGTCACGTTAAACTATAAATAGCTTCACTATCGCATTCTGTCTGGTGCACTTCCATACATCTTAGGCAGTTAACCTACGACGGGGGATAAGACTTGAAAGAGCCCGCCCAAAAACTACAAGAGTCCTCAGAACTATCCAAATACCTTGAGTCCAGGTGTAGGAACTGGAGGTATAATTTCTTAATTTTCCACCTACTGTTCACCGAAATATACTACCTTTCACAGGTCATTTTTAATTTAATACTATTCTTTTTATGAGAAAGATTGATGAAGCTTTAAAAAATCTTCAACAGATTTGTCAAATGAATCCATACAGTGAAATTTAATGACTGACGCGCTTATACCAGTACCATCGATGTGTAAATGGCCGCACATGAGGTAACAAGTAATAGAATATTATCAGTACATATTTGTGTAGTTAAATTAATGATGGTATCCAGTTGCCAACATTAATCGTATTTGTTTAAAAGGAAGCTTACTGAACTACGAGATGGTGTAAATGGACAGCCTAAAAAATCAATAAAAAGGAAAATATGCCATTTCTATAAAAGTACAGAAAATACTTCTTTGTAAGCGTCTCTGGAGTAAAACACTTAAGAGTGATGAAGGACTAGAATGCAAAAATATGGGAGACCATGGTTCAGAGACAAGAAATAGTGTTAGTAAGAGCAGATGTTTGTAACAATTAAACACTGAAAAAACGCCATCATATGTATGAGTACACATGGAAATTGCTGGATTCTTATCACCATCAGATTATATTAAGAAACAATGCCACCAGTTCACAGATCTTCTTGCGGCGGATGTACGAGGGGCAGTCAAATGAAAATACGCTACAACAACCAGTCCGTGCACCAACAGGGACAAAACCTAACAACTACGAGCACCGTTGAGTTGTCACTATGCAGTTCTCCTACCACAGCGATGGCAGTATCAATACGTAAAAATCTTGCTTCAAATCTTTTAGCGAAATGTGTGTGTGTGTGTCATAATGAGTGTTCGGTTTTAATTTGACTACCTCTAGTATATGTGTAAATAAAGAGATACATATATTCGGGTCGCATGTTAATGGCTATAAATGGTAACGTGAAATTGAATTGAGGATAGAGAAAGAAACTTTGCATTTCCACAACGATTCACGATATCACCATGGTTTCGATGCTGCGCATCATCATCAGAATGCATCACCTGAGTTTCACAGAGATGACAATAAAAAGTGAGAATACCATGTAATCGCGGTGTCGATTACACGTTATTCTCATTTTTGAGAAAGTACATGGTGTTCTCATGATAGTACATGGTATACTACATGGTAGATTACATGGTATTCTCACTTTTTGATTTCGGTGGAGATCACGTGGTATTCTCACTTTTTGATCGCGATGGCGATTACATGGTGTTCTCACATTAGTAAGGACATAAAATAGTGATAATGTATGATCAAATATGTAGTCATGTTTTTACAAACATGTAGTAATGTTTTTGCAAATTACTCTCAGGCTTTATTTTTAATAAATTCACACGTTTTATAAAAGTACAAACATTAGTCTATAAAGAACAAGGCTGCCCGCTTCGCGTTCGTGCTTATTGATTCTCCAAGTTTTCAACATTAAGAGAGGGACCACCAGAAGAATCCGCTCCTGGCACCCATCTAATTAAGAGTTCAGTTAAGATTTCTTCATATTCAATGTCAAATTTTTCAACATCTCGCAGTTTTCAGACTTCTAATTCGGCCTAAAACCTAATATCGCAGCCTTACGGGACTTCAAGGCAACAGGATATCCCTAGACTTTCCAAGCGTTTAACTTTTGAAAGCCCCTGCGTTTATTTTTGTACCTGGTACAAAAACTAAGTCAATACTCGACCGAGGAGAGATACGGGGGGCGTCTAGGGAGGGGTTGGGTGGAGTTAGCGTGGAAGGGGGTGAAGATTGGGGAATCGACATGGTGGTGAGAGATTTAAATGGGCACACGGGGAAGCGAGGAAGGCTTTGGGGATGCGGCGGAGGGGGAGGCGAGGGAGTGAAGTTCGGGACGGTGGTAAGATGCCAAGAGGAATCAGCGAAGACAATCGCGAAGACGTGCTTGGCTGCCAAGTCGGAATAGCTGCCACCCTCTGCCCCGCCCTCGCCCCCTCCCCTCCTTCGTTGTGCAGGGAGGAGTGAAGAGAGGAGGATTGGGTGGGAGGAGGTAAATGGCGAGAGGGGCAGAGGGGTGGAGGGGGCGAGTAGAGACCGCCTTCGGTTGGGAAGATTGCCTCACCGCCTCCACGAGCTTGCCGCCGCCTCCGATTATTCCACGTCGTCTCTCGACAGGTCGAACCCCCGTCCCTCGGCTAAATCTCTCCTATTGTCGGCTTAAATCTGTCAAATCAACTCCCCGCGGAGTGTATCCCTGGCGGTCTTAATAGGGACGACGAATTCGTAGGCAGTTTGGGTTCCCACTCGCGACGTAAAGATCGGAAAGGGCCATAAGAGTTTAATTCTCGAGGAAATTATCGAGTGATTCTCATCCTTATTGTGAATGCATGAGCCAATAAAATATTGGTGTGAGATTATGCCGCAAAAGACATGTTAAGTGAATCGAGATTGGAGCACTTCAAGAGAACGCTACGTAGTCGGTTTCCGCTCATATTTATTCATCGATAGAAATTTATTAAAATTTTTCCTATTTCATCATATTAAGGAAAAACCTAAAAAAGGAATATGGCTGCAGGTTGAAAATAAATGAATGAAGTAAGTCAGTTTATAATGTCTTTATCAACCGTCTGACGAAACATGTATGGTAAAAAGTAGAAAGGATTTAATTTTATAGTTAAGATATGGAATCGGTGATAAAGGTTTTTCGAAGCGAAAAGATACATTATCTTTGGACGCGGGTTGAGCAATAAAAAACAATTCCAATTGGTGTTTGGCAATAGCGCTGCCGTACAAGCTGGATAGTTGCTCAAGCAATGGCGATAACGGCTTGGTCAACAGAGTGGGTCTACCAAGCCAGAGATACCTTTCCCTGTCGAAACAATTAGCTTTATAAATGGGGACGATGATACGCAGCAGCTTCTGACATCTCTAATTATTACCGATTTAGGGCGTATTTCCAAATGTGTCACATTCAGGATGCTAATGAGGAAAATCTTTGTGTAGTTATTCTTAGCTAAGAATGAGCCTAGTGAAAATCGTAGAAATAGTCCGAAGAATTGCAAAAACGGCATCCAGACAAGTGAAAAGAAATGGCCACGTAAACTCGAAGAGAACGAGAAAAAACACATCACATTATTTTTGGACTCTAGACGGACAGAATGTTGTGGATACGAATCTCTCTGTGTTTTCGGTGCAAATACCATCACTCTACACCATTTCACTTCTAATGTTTCGGTCTTCCAATATAATTTGTTCCCCTCTCCTGCGAGCATGGTAAAATTTCTTATGCTTGAATGCATAGTGCCCCAAAATATCTAAAGACATTTCGAAGACCTGGTAATCTGTTTGAATGATAACGTTAACAAGGGAAAAACTTTCATGAGCAAGGTTTAAGCACACTATTATGGGTAATCAAGCAGGACATTCATGCACATTAAGATGAATTTGAAGAATAATGCCACATTTATGATACATAGCATAAACCTGTTAGGAGCTACGTGAATGGCAATAAGATAAAACACAGTAATCAACCCGAAGGTCGGTTTAGTAGGTGATGGTAGAGCTCACCCATGTACCAAGCCCGACGGCGTGTGAATATTCACACATCAGGGTAGGGGGGCCAGTTCCTTTCCCTGTGCCGGTTATGGTTTCCCAGGAAGATCTGGTACCCGAAAAATCAACTAGCTTGGGTGGAGCTGCAGGTGCCCAGAGTGCCTTGCCCGGGAATCGAACCCGGGACCCTCCAACCCGGTCAGTAGTCCAACGCTCTACCCGCTAGACCACCGCGACCCGAGGCAATAAGATATTTCTGTTTTAATTATCTCTCGGCGCTAAAATTACTCGTATATCAACATTTCCGTGGATGCGAAAATCGATAAAGAAATGTTCATAAGTGCACACTACATGCAATTATTCCTCACGACTTTGGTCAAGAGACTCTCGTTGACAAGGTTTAAAATGGTATGCACGTAATGCATAACGGGATGCCATCGATTTCGGAAGCCATCTTCAGAAACCATATCAGTTATGAAGCAAGCGATGATAGTGCACAAAAAATGAAGCGACGGCATAATCTCTCGTTTTTCCTGTGTGACACACACATACACACACCGTGGCAAGCATGAAGGATTGCGCCTCTCATCTTCCTTTTTTTTATCGCGTTCCGTTCGGAAAGTTGAAAAACCCCGAGCAGGGAAGTTATAAAAAGGACGAAAACAAAGAAGAATCGATGACGTGGCGTGCTTGAGACTTCCCTTCTGTACGCCATTAATTATGGGACGGCGTGCAAGGAAAATTCTATTATGATATGCGACATGGTAGACGAAAGTGTCGGGTGGAAAGAACTTTGCCTCGGCACCCTTCGTTGAGGAGGAGAAAGAAAACAATTGAGCATGAAATTGTATGATTGCAGAAAGCAAAGATATAAAAATAACTGTAACACGAAGATAAAAGAGAAGTAAGAGATAAACACCACAAATTATTTCATAGAATTGTTGACATTGTACAAACATGAAATTGTTAATTTTTCGTCTACTGAAAAATGC
Organism: Hetaerina titia; assembly: GCA_037158775.1. Lineage (NCBI taxonomy): Eukaryota > Metazoa > Arthropoda > Insecta > Odonata > Calopterygidae > Hetaerina > Hetaerina titia. The sequence goes on along the minus strand of CM073773.1, from coordinate 43,008,385 downwards.
TCGTCGTACATACCGGTATTCTTTCTGCTTTCCTAGAGCACAATATTCAAGATGGTTCACTGTTCGAAAAGTATTTTAAAAACTGATTATTAATGATTATATAATTCAGGTACTTTTATACTTTAGCTTAGGGGAAACGATCAAAATTCATTAATACATTAGCTTAGGGAAACAAACATCTTCCATTATTAAGTAACTGGAAATACTATATACTTGATGACAAGTGAGCCCGTGGGTTTAGGGAGTAAAATTATCATCAACATTAGTTCATGATTTTTCACTATGCAAAAATACGTTTCATAGTCCATTGTTTTAATTGTGAGAAAATAAAATTCGAGTGTATGAACGCTTTAGTACTTTACAAAGAAACATATGTTACGCATAAAAGTGTCAACAAAAAGACTTATGGAACTTGCCTCTAAGCGCGAGAGGAAGAAGGAGAATCATGAAAATATATAAAAATTGCCAAGAAATGTATGATGTCTAAAGAAATCTAAGGAAGGGGAAAACGAAATTTTGGCTAATTATATGTGGGCACTTAACGGAAAAAGCTTCGAAAACTATAAGCCTATGGCAAAAAGTGAATTCAGAGTCTATTGTCCGAGAAACTTGACGTAGGGATTATTTTACTGTGCGTGACGACGTGAAGAGAATTGATTTTTCGCTGTAAATTAGCCATTTTATGCAGAGGCGTCTTCCTGGGCAGTCGGCTGTCCGCTCTTTTCTCTTGTGGATGAAAAACTGTCTTTCACGTGTGGGCGAGGACTTTCCTGTCGTCTATCTTGAAGTTTTATTTAGTACTCTGCGAGCCACCACTAGGGTGTCGCAGGGAAAGAAGACTGACTGCCTCGTGCTTAGAGATATATGCTCTGAATTGAGTTTATTGATGCGATTCCTCAGTTTTCATGATATTATTTTATTAATAGTGTTAGTTAATCAAAGTCAGAGTCACAGTTGGTAGTCTTGGTCGAAATTAATATAAAATGAAATCTAATGGCAGGGTACATGTAGTACAAAAATAAACTTCAAATCCTTTTCGTGTGAAAAAACCTATAGCTTGCATTACCATTCAACATATATTTTAGAATTGACCGGCCAAAAACAATAGTGATTAACTCATTTTGCAATAACTTCAATTCAATAAATTTATACGCAAACTTCAGGAAACGTATGCATACCCAATTTCCACAAGCATAGCCCATTCTTTGAATTTTTTACTCAGACGCAAGATACGACAAATGTCATGAAATGATCACAAATGAATACTAAAAATTTTAATTTATAGGATACCATGACATATCCTCACTGAAACTTAAAAAAAAGACGCCCTGGCCACGTTAATTCGAACATTGACTGATCACGCCTGAAACGTCTCTTTTTATTGACTGATGTGTCGACGGAGACATTTAAACTAAAAATATATTTCAAAGTTCACGACATTTTACAAAATCCCCGACGAAAGTAGCATAAAAATGACAATGAACAATAGCTGTAAGTGAATCGCCACTCACGAAACGTTATATGTACTGATTATAACCAGTACATATAACGTTTCGTAAATAATTATTTATGAGCAGATAGCAATTGCGAATTAAAAGCCTATCCGGTGAAAATCTACCTTGTACCCGGCCCCTTAATAAGTCAAATCAGTAATATAGTTGTTACCTCCCACAATGTTACGTGAGCATAGAATCCCTGTCACCACAAAAAGTCCCGGAAGCATCTTTTCACCCCTCAAACATCAGTTATCTGCGGAAGGAGTAAAAACGCCGGTGAAAATCGAGCCAGTTGAACGAAAATATAAAAAAAAGAAGCACGGTAACAAGGGTAGGGAGTAGGGATGCGAGGTTCCATGGGAAAGGGAAGTAGAGAAGGAAGGTGAATTAAGTTTGAGGAGGAAGAGGAGAGTAGTTTGAAGTATCGAGGATGTAATGAGGAACGGGAGGATTTGGGGTTCGTGAAAACGACGATGAGACGCATAAGGGTGAGAGTTGGATAGACCAGAGAAACATGGGACGAGGGAAATAGAAAAGACGACCCTTACTTAGAAAAGTGAGGCTTAAAGGGAAAGAGAAGATTGATATCGGAGAATGCGCAGAAAAGCAAAGGTTGTGTGTGAGGGTGAGGTGTGCGCGGGGCAAGGCTGCGAAAACATGGGGGTACTCGAAGAGCGGTGAGAGGGAGAGAGGGGTAAGGAATAGTAAGGGAGCGAAAGAACGGAAAACATCGACGGGACGTGTGTGGCGACAATTCGTATCGAAATGCCAAAACGCAGTATAAACCTATTACAGCGAGAAACATAACGAAATAGACACTTGAAAGGGAGATAACTGCACTACACCTGACAGCCTGATTAAGGCTTGCTTATACTCCATACAGCCTGATTTAAATTTGCTTATACTCCATAAAGCACCGAGATGCAATAGCAGTCTAGTTCTGAACATCAACATTTTCTAGGAAACCGAAGGCAGCACTAGGAAAGGAACTGACTCTCGAAATCTAAATGTGTTCATTTCACCAAATGCATGCCTTACAGTTAGCGTCCCCACCCATCAATCCGATTTTCGGGTGGAAAGAGTTTAATTCTTGCTAAACGTCATGCACTGAGCACTGACAGCTATTTCTGGAAACTAATTAAATATATGATGCAACGATGCCACTTTAGTAAATCTTATCTTTACCAAATTACGCTTACACAAACAAATTACTGATCCCCTCAGAGAGAGTAGCTACAATAAAAAATCTTTAATGATATTATTATTATGTGGTAATCTACCGTTTAAGGTAGGTTTTTGGATGGACACAACTATCAAATAAACATTTTGTGACTCCCCACCTAGCAAACTAATCTATATCAGGTCCCTCTTCATCTCGGTGTACTTCTTTCCTCCCTTCATCCCGTCCAACATCCCTATCCTTCCCTTCCCTTTGCCGGCCCCGGTGGCGGCGGGGTAATGTCCTCGTCTACCAACTGAAAGGTCACGGGTTCGATTCCCGTCTGGGTGGATTTTTCTCCATCCAGGGCTTGGCTGTATGTAATTGTCTTCAATGTAATGTAAGGGTTAGGTGGAAGAAGGGACTATTTAGTCTCAACCTCGCCCAATTAAGTCGATAATAAATAAATAAATAAATATCCTGTTCCTGCCCTTACCTCGCTTGCCCAACATTCTCCCCTCTATTACCTTCTTCAACATTCCACTACCGCTCAATACGCCTTTCATCCATTTTTCCTGCCTCCATAGGATTTCTCTCAACAATCCCCTCTCCTCACCCACTATCTCTAGTACTTCCTCATTTGTTTTCCTTTCGGTCCATTTCACCTTCTCCACTTCTCCACACCCACATTTCAAAAGCCTCCAATCTACGTCTATCCTCCTGCTTCAGTGACCACGTTTCCGAATGATATCATGTATACTGTAATATTTAAAAAAAATTAAACTAACAAATGCATATTGTTATTCGATTTCTAATATTGATATTAGGACTGTTTGTAATGTATTGGTCTGAAGACCCTAAAATCTCACAAGAAGAGAGTTAAAAATTTTATTCATTCCCAAGTAATTTTCATGGCTCATTTATTCTACACTACTTTAACTAATGTTTGAAAATGGCAGAATATTTATTGAAGTAAAACTGCATATAAATATGCCAATGCATTTATTATTATTATTATTAGGTAATCTACCGGTTTAGGTAGGTTTTTGGATGGACACAACTATCAAATAAACATTTTGTGACTCCCCACCTAGCAAACTAATCTATATCAGGTCCCTCTTCATCTCGGTGTACTTCTTTCATTTAACCCAAAATCCATACTTTACACGTTCAAGTTTGAGAATCCATAACACTTCATTTTTACTATTCCATCGAGTAGGAAACCTTTAGATTTAGGAAATATAAGGTAAATAGTATCATCTTACCATTATTATAATTTCAGTGAAAATGATGGTTCAAAAGAGATAATAACATTTCTTCTAATTCACAACTAGTGGAAATATTTTTCATACTTATAATATCGATTACAGATACATCGATATTTTACTTGCCCACACCTAGGACGGGAGTGGCAAGAGGGAAGGGGGTCACGAAGGACCCTGCCAGGCCACTCCAAGCATCGAGATGAGAGAGTTTGGGGGAGTCGCGGGGGTTCGGGAGGCGTAAGAGGGGTTCCAATAACGACGCTGGGAACTCTTTTGTAGATTCGAATATAAGGCAAAAGCGTGGAGGATGAGAGGATCCCTTAAAAGGCACTCGAAGGCAGCAGACGCTGATCTAAGATGCTCCGAAGGATCCTCCATTCGTTTCGCCCTCTCCTTAACCCCGCCCACTTTCCCGAAGCTTCGCTAATGGGCGCGTGTGGCATTGGCAGTCCTTGCTCAATGCGGATAAGAATGTGAAACGAAAATCCCAATATATATATATATATATATATATACACACACACTATATCGAACTGCATATATACACATATATACAGTCCGATAACTATATATACTATACCAACATTTCTGTATATAATACGTATGTAGCATACCTAAGCCATGGAAAACATAATAATAGAACTCTATAATACCTATATGTCCAGAGACCGTGATTGAAAAAGGTATTATCTGTGTTGGGGAATATACCGGACTAATCAGAGGTCTTTATCTTGACACGTACTAATAAGATAATGTATAAGTGATTTCCACAAACGTTAAGAAAGAAATATCACTTTCGTCTTACGCATTAAGATGATATTTTATTTGAGCAATTACTCATTTCACAGTGCTAATTTCATGCATATTCTAATATAATATTCAGTTTTGATTCTACACAATAAAAGATCATCCATCCTCTCCACCACCTGGAATTTCGGGTTAACGTTTCATTATATTGATCGATAAACAGATAAAAATGAAGTGAATAAAATTAGTGGTAAAAAACATAACGTAATAGCTCATTGAAATTCCTTTGAAATCACGACTCAGTATTTTAGTCTTACAGAAATTACACAATGCCTCAGTCATTAGAAGAGATGGTCATGTGACGCAGGTACGTAAACGCTCACGGGTAAAATATTCGCTTTTTATATACCTAACCAAATATACGCTGTGGATCAGTTGGGGAGAGGCAGAGGGCGTTCCGTAATATGGATTCAAATTGGGAGCGAGGCTCTGAGGGAAGATTGGAAGAGCGGCTGAAGTGCGTTTTTAAAGATGGGAGCGGGGGGTGGGGTAGATCTAACAAGTTGTTTCCTTCCTCTTCCCCATTTCACCCCCACACCTCCCAATTTCCCCATCCCATGGGGAACCACCCCATCTTACGTCACATGCGGCTTTGCGAGGCAGGAATAAAGTGCGTGTCGTAATGAAATTTCAATTTTGAGGACTATTTTTGTGATTTACATAGTAATCGGCTGCCGCTTCGGAGTTGCTCCAAAGACGAGACTTAAGCGATTAGATCGTGCGGGTCCTATCCGGGGACAGAAGTTTTTGATATTTTCAAAATCTTCCCGATTCGCTACGGGATTAAATTCCCGGTAGAGGAAGCATTAGGTAAGTTCCATCAGCGTTTTATGCAAAAAGGTATTTCGGAGGAATGGAAGGAATTGAAACTTCTTTGTATCTCCGTTTATCTCCCTCCTACAGATGAGTAGGAAAGGAAATACTCTGCTACTCCACACAATATAAATTAAATTGCGACCGGTTTCGTTGCAGAATATTATAATTTAGTACGGATATACTGCATCGAAAACAGTCGCGGATAAAGTTATATTGTGTGAAATAGTAAAGTCTTTTTTTCCCTACTTATCATATTGGAGGCCCACAAAGTAACCACTGAATCCTTCCTGCAGGTTTGGTGGGGAAAGGTTTCTTTTGTAATGGGCACAAAGAAGTCGTGACAAGTTGCATTTTGCCTGAAAATTCTCAGGAACTTCATGAAAAGCAATTATCCAAAAGAGGTAACTGAAATGCAGGTTAGTCGCAGGTTAATGTGGGGTAAAATACTTGCCTGCGATATCGCCATAATGACCGAGCTGAACCAAACTATTATTATTTTTTTTATCAACAACTTTTTGAGACAACGGCAGTGGTAGTTTACGGTGTAAGCATGTTCTCTAAGGTATGTTTCGTAAAATGTCAGTTTAAATAAGGATATCAAGTATCTCTACTATGATATTTGAAATAGAAAAACTTTAAATAATTAATTTCACCAAACATCTCTTCCTTTACCTTTATACTGATGAGTAAGGTTCGGTTCATTAATATTTGAAAATAGCGTCTTCTTAGAAAAATCTTTCATAAGTGAATGAAAACGCAACAGAGTGGAAAAAAAAGAGTTGCAAAATCTGAAACGATGAATATTGACATTTTGAGCTCCTGATAATGGATTCAAAAGAAATAATATGGCAAAAGATTGACTTTCATTCACCTGGTAGATGTATAACAGTTAATACCTCTTCCAACATTTTGCATTTTATAGAAGTGAAGTGAAATCTGAAAACTTTGCGGATGTAAATGATACTTTCTCAAGGGCGACGACGATCCGCAGTGGCTGGAATAGGCGACTTACATCTGCCGAGTGCGCGTGCATTTCATGCGTCTTTTGAAACAGGGAGAGCGAGCATCTGACGCTCGCAAACTTGTACAGCGCCATTCCTCCCACGCAGCGTCCCTCTAACACGTGGGCTGACGAAGCATATTGCACTTTTTTATACGCGCTCAATAACGCTCGAGAAATGTAACCACAGTCACGCAAGCTTGGTTGCATTTCATTCCCATTCTTCGCCATTACCCGGTCGTCTTTCTGCGTGTTTCTTGAAATTTGCAATCTGTTATGGCCACAGAAAAGGACTGGATTCTTTTGAGTGCAATTGAATGAGGGGTGAAAAATTGATTCATGCAGATAAGAGGTACAAACGCTGTCGGATTCAATTACCCCCTTTGAACGTGAAATGAAAAAATGCAAGATTGTATTGTGTTCTTTGCTCAAAGTAAGAATACCTAAAATAACATTATGATAATCCCTTTTTAATCATTACGAAATAAAAAAAGATTAACTGTTCATTTTTACTCCAAAAATATTCCAGGAGTTGGCTGTAGCGGATAAACAATAATTGTGATTTTATTTATATTTTGGTCTTTGAATGATCAGTTGTGCGAAGTGTATTCGCGCATAGAAACATGTCCGCCATATTGACGAAAATACGGATTTTTACATCCCACGATGGATATTTTAGCTCTTATTGTCTAGAAATATCAGCGATGCGCATATTACTAGTTCCGCTTAGATTACAGTCATGTCTCAACTTCATCGAATACGAACTACAAGAAATCCTGTTCCGTGCTCTGACAAGTCACACTCTCTTATCGAAATCCTAATAGTCCCTAATTGGAACGTCCGACCACTAAATTCACCTCTACGAACACACAAATAAAGAACGTTCACTAATTCCTCAGACTTCCCACCGATTTTCATACATTTCACCCAGATGCAGCAAATAGGGTGCACTCCTCCCAGTCTTATGAACCATTAACTCCTTCCTATCACTTCTTAACCATTCTAAGCCACGTCCAAATCCCCTTCCCTCATAAAGCCACTTCTTCACCACTTATGAATTGGACGCTCCGTTCCCAGAGCCGAACCGAACACCCAAGCACCCGCACAAGCCCGTTCCCCCGAGGCAAGCTTTAGCAATTACCGATGGCAGTTGTTTGACGGGGCGTATCGACTGGATTTCATGGCCCGCGACTCCGAATGATCTTCCGAGATGTTCCGACGATGCGCGCGGGGAGGAAGGTGTGGGACGAGGAATGAGAGAGGAAAAAAGAAATAAAAATGACACCCCCTCGGCAAGGCACGGAGAACCATTCGCATGACAAGGCGATGAAAGCCGATGGCGTCTCTTTCCGTGGAAAGAATTGTAGAGACACATTCATCGCCGTTCCGTGGGATGAGTAACGTGCGCACAGACGTATTCAGTAATTCATGGAAGGGGGGTGTGAGGGTGGGAGTGCAAAGGAGTGAGAGGGAGAGCGGGAGAAGAAGGGCCGTTATGGACGGCGACGGAGGTGCATCGAAAGTTGCGCTATCGAGCTAAACGAGGAATCGATAAAGAGAGGAAAAAATCTTAAGAGCAAACAATCCTCTTGACGAAAGTGAAGTTTGTTCGTTTCGTAGATAGCATTTTCCAATGCACAGATAGAGGGAAAAGGAAAAGCGTGTGGCGTCATTTGAGGACACAATGAGATAAAAAACACGCCTCTATGGTCTCCATTCGGTTCCGTTAACGTCGCGAGACAGGAAATATTTTCCCCGATTAACGGCAAAAAATGCCTCAGATACTACAAAAACTCGATTAACTAAAGGAAGGGAGAGAAAGTTTACGTTCTGCTCATAGAGAATGACCGAATCCTAAAAGTATTCCAATTAACGTAAATAAATCTTCTTTCCTTAGATGCTACTACGTATTCAACTTCTTCTGGTTGACCTCATGGTCCGACGATAAAAGATCATCCCAGAGCAAAAGTATTTTTTCAGTTTCACATATGACGCAATTTTGAACTGTTAGTCTTTCTTCAGACGATACTTTAATTAACAGTATCACTTGTTTAAACTGCAGCCGAGAAAAGGTTAAATATGCGATGGATGGATGTGGAAACAGAGGAAAACTGATTTTAAATGTCAAGAGTAAACCAAGAATTATTTGAATCAAAACCGATGTGATATCAAAAATTACGATTTGTAACCTTTTCATTGTAACATTTGTGTATCGCTTCAAAAATACAAGTATTGTGCTTAAACATTTTGGAACGAAATTTCAGTTTTCATAACATAGTTAACAATGAGTTGTCATTGAGAACAATCCTGAAAAATATGCAGCAAGCAAGTCTACTGCATAACGAAATCCGGTATATCGAACCAAGGTATGTGGAATAGAAATACTAGGATTAGATGCATTAAAAAGTCTAGTTTGTAATTAGTTTAAGAGAAATGTTTCATATTTATAGCTTAAAGGAGTTCATATGTTTTCGCATATTGACGTAGAAAATCTCCCGAAGACTAGAAGGCGAAGAGAAAATCAAATTTAGCAATTACGTAGAACTGTAAGGAATGAGAAAACCAAATCCTGCTATAACGACATCTATGATAATAAATACAAAGCATTGATGTAGGCAATGCTAGTCTGCTTCTCAAACTGACTATTGATATCGCATATGAGGAGAGCAGCATGAAATCCATCTTCCAAATGCAAGAAATTGATTATCAATGTGACAAACCCTTTTCATCTGTTGTTTTTCCAAAATCAATATTACACTCTTCCCGATTGCCTAGTAGTCAGCGTTTGGTCGTAAGCGTTCCACAACATACTTTCTGATGCATTACTAATTTTGACGAAGACGTTAATTTGATTGAGACCCAAATTTATTAAAATAAAAAATGTCTTACTTCGACCGCACGGTGGATGTATCTAATTTTAGCACTTTGAATCTCCTCGATTTCACCTTGTTTTTTTCAAACTATCCCACGATATTTATTTTGTTTCATTCAGGCTTTTTCTATCATAAACATTTCATTCCTAAAAAAATTTTTGATCGTGATATAAAACGATTGAAATCCTTTGAAATTCGTTTGTTTCCTGAAATGTTGAGGGTAAACCTTTTGACCATCATGAAACTAATCGATGCTATACGGTGATGCCTTAACATTACGATTTGGGGCATAGCAATAGTCCCCGGCCTTCTGGACTACAATGGACTATACCATAAGCTTGTATGGAACTGAAGGAAGAGGACTTCTGGGTACTTTTATCTCTTACGAATTTCAACTTCAAGCTAGTGACTAATGATAGATAGGTGGTATCCAAATAAATCCATGACCAAACATACCAAAAGATTTGATAACCTCGATAAACTAGGAGAACTCGGGGAATAAACGTAAATCATTATTATTTAGTAGTATCTTTGCTTAAACCAATGAAGAACTGATTCTAGTTTTGAAAGGGATTCCAGTTACCTCGCGGACATTTTAAAAACAATAGGATTTAATAATTATCATATGATTCTAAAGTAAACTGACATAATTCTCCACAACGACCATCTAAGGTTAAACAAAGGTAATTTCCTTTAGATCTAGAAGAGTATCGGAAGGAAATGCTTCGAGGGATCCATTTATTACAAAACTGTCCGACTAACCTAATTCTGAAGTTCAAGGCAACTGGCACGGTTTTACGCGAGGGGAATTTTAGTCCATTAACTCAATGATAAAAAGGTAAGGATTAATGACAATACAGGTAAGATGAGTTCCTATCTGACAAACTTCAAAGTCAGTCATTCTTAAAACGTGGAACAACACCCACCCGTGTGCTCCTGAATGAGCGTTCTCTCGGAGACAAACGATGGAGGGGATCCAGTTAAAGGAGGCTAAACAACGCTTATTTTAGACACTGCAAGGAGTCCAACAACTGTCATCGCCTCTACTCTGCCATCGCCACGAGATTAAGGTAAAGAGGGTGAACACAAGGCTCCGACTGTTCTCTTATCATCGGGATGGAGCAAAGGCGCCCTATCTACCGCAAGTAGAGCGTATGGGCGAGGTCGACAAACATGGGCAGCCCCTCCGTCGACCATATTCCCGTCGACGGATCTTCAGGGGTGATAACGGGCGACGACGGTGTGAAGGGACTCGCGATGGGGGAGTTCCACGAAGTGAGGGGAAGCTCCAGATAACGGAGACAAAAATGTCTCACTCGCAAACAGAAACGCCACGCCTATGACTGATTGTGGCACGTTCACCAAAGAGTGTGCCTGTGAGGAAGAATTTCCTCTCGCGATGAAGCGGATTTTCTGGACAGACGGAAAAGTTGCCGGTTCCTGCCAAAAACTGTAGGTGGGTGCAAAATTACTTCATGGCGGCATGCAGCCATTTCTGAATATCTCATTAACTAGGTCCAAGTATCGTCATGGATTGAGGAATAATTTCCATGAACACTATATAGAAAGGATAACTGATGTCCGTGGAGCAGATTAAAAATCGAATTTACCTAAAGGTGCGTTTTGAAGATAAAACAAAACTAATAATCAATTTACACGGTGCCAATCATTCATCATTATGCATCCAATCACGGTGAATCTACTTTTCTAAACTTTCCTCCGTTCTCGTTAAAAAAAATATAACTCGTTATTTCACTATCATTTTTAACGACCTGTAAAAATAATATTTTTGACGAGTGGACAAATGCTTAGCCTAATAATAGAAACACTAAGTTTACAAATTTCTTGAAAACAATAGGAAATTAGAGTTTGAAAAAACGGTTATCCCTAGTTGAATGGAAATATGACGTGAGAAATTAAATATTATCTTTGCTTTCTACAGAAATATTTCTGTAGAAAGCAAAGATAATATTCAATTTCTTAAATTAAACATGGATTTCTACAGAGTTAAGGCCTTAACCATTCAGTGAAATATGACGTTACTAAAGAAATCTTGTTCCTCCACATATTCTAACATCCCTGATATTATAATGGAAGGATATTTTCCTAAAAATTAACTCAATTTTACACCGCATTCAACCCAGGACTCTTCAAAAACCAAACTTTGCAACGATTATCTTTCCAGAAAGTCTACTATAAGACTTCAAAAGGCCATTGGGTCATTGCAAAAATGTTTTGCGTTCATTATTTTTAGGCTAGATATTTTTGATTCGACGAGTCTTGCAGAGCTTATGTATTTGTTATCCCGTTTCAACAGAGCGATTCAACTCGATAAAAACCGAAGGGCATGGGATGGAGGTGAAAATTTCAACCGTTTCCCTGAAAGCAATGTTGCTTCATTGGCTAAATAGGTTTTTCAAAAGCAAATTAAAATTAACTGGAACAGATCCAGTCAAGATCAGAGGGACCTTCAATTAAGCACACGTTGTGGTTTAAAAGAAGCAACTAGACGGAATGGAAACTAAATTATCTCAGCGTTACCAAAAGTTCACAGTTAAATCGACAAACACGGGCGATATTTCGAAATTACTGTTGCCTTTAATTTGCCCTTATCTAACTCCTATCTGTTTTCATCTATGGCGCGTTAAGATTTAAGCTGATCTGCATTTTCCGTGGGATCTGCGAGGTATTTGTTTGATTTTCAAACGATAAACTCTTTTACAAAAAAATAATTTGGTTTGTTAATGATTTAATAAACGGGTTAATGATTGAATAAAAATCCTACACAATATCAGTAACATATAATTTCATTTCTAATTGACACAGATTACAACATCCGATTGACTTATAGAAGGTAGTAATTTCAATTTTAATATAGTTTTTTATGAAAACAATGATTAAATTTTGATTTGAACACTATTTTCTTGGTCTTGAACTTTTAAAATATATTTTTGGATTCCATCCGATATTAAGACTTTCGAAAATATTAGATATCGATTAAACAGAAAATATAGTAGTTCGCAGATAAAATGCTCGCCTATAAACCTAAGTACGTCACCAATATCTAAGAATAAACAGTGGAGTGGGGCATTATTGTTCATTTGAATTATTAACACTTTCGACATTTCCTTCAACAGAGAAATCAACGTTATGTAAGACAAGATTTTGGAATTCGTAAACTCGGGGAATAATCTGTGCTTTATGAATTGCAAACGATATAACTGTATTGGTAGCGAGCGCAGAGGATTTGTGATAAGGACATTTTTTTAACACGGAAAAAGTGATTCATGGGCATAAAATACATTTTTTTAAACCGAACCTAAATAATGGTCTTTTATAGAAAGATACAAGTCAGCAAAAATGTAAAACTGAACATTCAGATATAGAAGTGAGTGAGCTTTTTTGTGATGCAAAATACCAGGATGTAGTTAGTAAAGCATCAAAATTACGAACAGGGCAAAGGAAAATCAAAGGAGATGTACCAGATAATAACTGAACCATATACAGCAGGGCATGAGGCCGAAATATATCACACATATTTATACACCTGTATCACACGAAGAGAATATCTGACAGAAGTGCCAAGAGAAGTATTGTAACAAAACATTTCTGGATTTAACAACTAAAGATGATGATGATGAAAACGTTAGTATGAAATAAATATATTCATAATTGAAATAATGAGATACTGCTTCTTTTAATGTGAAAACTTGAGAAGATTTAATTACAGTATTCAAAACCTTCGGAATGGCAACCCCTCATATCGTCAGGGAGATTTCAAATTCATTGCTCAAACCGTCCCCCGCAATTCTTGGAAAAGTACAAACAGACCACTCAGTCAACGGCAATAATGTGGGCATTAAAAACACAAAAATGCTTCCCTCTCCCCTCGACGAAGCCCCACGCCGTTCGGAAATTTCACGTGAAACGGTCATGTGGACGTCCCCCGCAAATGCGATCGATATTTTCGAGTGGTGTGCGGCCGCGGCGTAGCTTTCGATATTGCACGCGGAGATAATGCTTACATATATCCAACCCCCAAGGTATGAGAAATGGAACAGATGGCATGGCGGGGTGGGGAGAGGAGAGAGAGAGAGCGAGCGCGGCCAGGTTAGAACGGGGAAAAGGGCGGGCGAGCGGGGAAATATTCTTCCTAGCGAAAGACAAGGGACGTTAAGGGAACGACTGGTTTACGTGTCACCACACTATTTGCGAGTGAAGGGGGAGGAGGAGAGAGATGGAAGGGGTTTGAGAGGAGGAAGGTGGGGGAGCCATAGGCGGGGTGCGGGTGACGGGCGTGAGAGGTGCGGGGGAGGAGAGTAGCAGCGACAGGGTTTTTGGCCTGTTGGGAAAGAGAAGGTACGAAGGGGAGAGGGAGAAAGAGAGAGGGCAGGGGGGGGCATAAAAAAGTTTTCGGGGGAAAAAAGGTGGGACGGGGTGGGAATAAACCGGGAGGTGGGTGGAGGGAGAGGACAGAGTTCAAGGGGTGTTTTGGGGGAATGGGGGGTACGAGAAAGGAACGGAACGAAACAAAAAAAAGCGGGAGAAAGGAGTTTTTTGGCACGGACAGCGCCGTGGTTGAATCATTGCGGCGGCGAGGGCTGGAGCGGAGGGAGGGGGGCGAGAGGGTTTGGAATAGGGATGAGGAAAAAAAGCGTGCGAGTGCGGATGGAAGGGAGGGGTAGGAGAAAGCGGGGCAAGCCATAATATATGGGATAAAAACAACAATGTTAATGGAATGTAAATGAATGCTCTTCTATATTCTCCGGGTTTAACTCTTAAACAGTCCCCCGACCGATGCAGGGGGCGTATATCAAACTCGTCCGTGGACTCGGCGTCTCCGAGCCAGCTGTAAAATTAACGAATTTTAGGGACACATTAAAAAAGGGTTGGGAAGGGGCGAGGGGGTGAGGCACGGCAATTTTATACGCATTAAGCGGATATCTTTGGAGAAATGATAAGCTAGGAGGAGGTCTTGGGCTTCACGGGAAACCATTACCCTTATTGCCATTGATCTGAGAGAAGGCTTGCGTTGGGGGAGGGGCAAAGGGGAAGGGAATAAACCCTTCCAGAACGCAAGACCCAGTTTCTGAAGAATAAGAGAGCGGCTTTTAAAAAGTTTTCCACATGCTCGTGTCACGGAAGTCATATATCCCCCGCCCCTTTCCCACCCACTGGCCCCTTGGTCGTACGTGGTACCTGATTTTTCCTCGCGTTTCCGCTTGCGGGCGACAGAATGGGAGGTAAATTGCAACCGTAGGGACGAGAGTATGGAGACACCCGTGCACTCAAAGAAATTGGATAGGGGAATAATAAAAATGAGCTTTCACAAAAATGATTCTTGATTTGTCCGCGAAATCAATTTCCTTCACCCGTTTATCTGCTGTGTGAGCACTTCCGTTTTTTACGTTTAGGGCTGGCTGTAGCATGAACTTCGAGCCTAGGAAGCGATAAATACGACCCATAAAAACCATGTATATAAATAAATCTGTGGCCTCTTCGACCGTGAAACAAATCTACTTGCATTGTGGACTAAGTATTTCCGAGAGATAAGAAACACGGAGACATTGTTTTTTTTACTTTTGAGGGGTAGTGCTGCTTGGTTTAAGAGTAAAAATGCTGAAATCCATTTTAAAATGGTTGTGAATAAGAGCGATTCATGGATGACCGAGCTTTGTAACGGATTACGATTCATTATTTGCAGTGCTGTTACATATACATGCTTGACTTTTATACATCCGGTAAGGTCATGCAATCAAAGCATCAATGTCTGACTCCCCTGAATAAATGAATAAAATCCTGACTGTTGAATACTATTGTGTTCAGCTTAAGTAAGAAAAGCTATACCTGCAGAATCAAAAATGATCAAATTTTAAAAGAATATTTACATAGGAAATTTTTGCAATAAAAATAACAATTAATTTAATGGACAAAGGCTTTCCTTTTGCATTTGTATAAATCTACAATGATAGAAGGAGCAACGTTCTTTTCTATTTTTTGGAAAAGTACGTTGTTGCTTTCTATGGAATTCCTTCGGAGCGTTAATCCCTATAACGGAAATAAATGCGTATTCAATTCGAAGAAATTAGAATTTACTTATACCGGCATATGGATTAGGTATATATATGCAATACGTAAAAAAACTATCGATAAAAGGAATGGATGCTTTTATGATTGCACAACTTCAACTAATTCCTATTTCGAATAGTGGTCACGTATTAACAGAATATGGAAGGAGCAGTCTTTCCGAGATGACGATATCACTCTGTCAGCTAGATAAAACCAAAGCAAAAAAAGGAATGAAAGAAAATGAATTCAGCCCCTTAAACTTTCACGGTTGACTCAAAGTAAAATTCCGCTGGCATGGGTTCGTGTTAACGTCATTGATCTTTCATTGTGAAATTTAAATGATGCAATCCTCTATTAATTTTTATACAACGGTATTTTTCCTGTCATAGGAATGCTTATTCTACGTCAACATACGTACATCAGTCATCTTTGGGTCACCCTTCTTTTCTATTTTTGCTCCTCTTTTTCCTAACTAACTCATTGTGACTCAAATACTCAAACCATCTGGCTATTTTCTCTACAGTGCTCCTTAAAATGTCTTCCTCTTCAGCTCTTCTGTGTATTTCCTCGTTTCTCACACCATATGCCTATTGTATCTTAAAATTCCTCCTCTCCAGCATTTCAAAGGATCCCTCTTTTCTCTGGTGTATTTCTATAGTGGTATACGTCTCGGAGTCATAAAATGTCCCACTTCACTCAAGGTTTTTACGTACCTACAGTTCCCTTGTTTCGAGATCGTATTTGCATTGAGCGGGGTACTCGACCATTCAGCACAAATGCCTTTTTAGGCTAAGCTCTTTTGAATTTAATCCCCATTAAGTTTCTTCTATGACATTTCATACTACTCTTAACATGGAAAAATATTCTGTGTCATTGGCTCTCATCGTAGTGCAATATCCGACATTTTCTTCTCTCTTTCGCGTACTAGGATTTAATTTTTTTCCTATTGATTTTCATGTTACTTCCATTAGTTAGTTTCAAACATTATGCTCAAGGATCCCAGAGAAGTTATACGCATTATTTCTGTACAACAACGATAATACATTTCATCTACAAAAATTGGCAAATTCAGTTTGTTCCCACTTATCTTCCTTCAACTCATCCTTTTTCTATTCTTTCCACTTCCAGTCTCGTAGCTAGTAAGAACAGCAATTCCAGTCTAGCCTCTTTATTTTTTTATAATCTTATCATGCAACCTAATTTATTCGTTGTGTAAAGAATTTCCATTCCTGTAGAGTTACACGCCTTTCTTCATTCGTAAATTCTAGATTTACATAGTGATTTAAACACCCTAAAATTCCAAGAATTCAAAATATAAGGGCTTGTTGAATTAAATCATTTTTTTATTACTTTTCAAATGCAGGGCATGTATTTCCTCGTTCTTCTGTACTTCCAAAGACCAAATTGATATTCCTAAATATTTTTCCTTTTATTCATCGTTTGACCAGATGTTGTGGACTCGTAAGGTTGTTGAACATTGAGGTTTAATGATCATTGAACCTCATAATCTTCGTTTTCTTCGGGATCGAAAAATAATCCCCATTTCCTTACTCCCTCTCAAATCTCAATCCCTCCAAAAATCTTTAACGTTTGCATGTGACATTCAGCATTCCATTCAGTGCTACATTTTCACAAAAAAATCCACCCGAGAACCATGATATCGCATCCGTTGAGTTTGTAAGAAACGCACGCCGTGAACTTCTGCCTTCAAGTTGGCCTTGGATATGAGCAATTCTCAGTAGAAAAAATCATTTCAGCATATTTTCATGCATGACTGATTCTCGTTAATCTCCATTAGTATTTTCCTTCATTTTCATTAAATTCTTTTTTTTCACTATTGAATACCACTGGGTAAATCATAGGTGTCATACAACATGGCGAATAACTGATGAAAGGAATACACAGCATTTAAATTCCACTAATCTTATCCTTCGAATTGAAATGGAGAAAATTTCAAAATGGATTCTTTAAACATATATTCACCAAATCCGACCAGAGGTGGTTTCGAACAATTGTTTAAATATTTCATTAACACTGGCGAACATGACTTAAACATAAATAAATATACTCTTTGTGTCAATGTCTTATGTAATTCTTTTCAGAGCGCAGCCTTTCATTATTCATGAATTTATTGCATAAATTTGCTTTATCGAAAATATTCTAATCTGGAAAAAAGTGTCAAAGAAATCCGAGGACGCTAGCAATTAAACAATCAAATTTATTCCAACTGAAACTATTTTAGGTGCTCGACCTTTATGATTTATTTTGTCGCCCGAACTTTTCGTGGAAAGAGGAGTGTTAGGAATTTAGAAGCTCTGATGCTTCCCTCCGTAAAACGGCTATGATGTTTCAGTGGGAACTTACTTTAAAGGAAAAGGAGTGTATCTCAATTAGTATTTAGGCAAGGCGATGAGTATCGCTCACGCCCAATAACAAAGGAAAAGGAGTGCATCTGAATTAGTGCTTAGCCGAGGCGATGAGAACCGCTCACGCCCAATACGAGCGCGCGTAACATGCGAGCACGAGTGAGGCGTACGCGGAGGGGAAACAATTTTCGTCGGACAGCTCGACTGAAATGTTAGGAAAACAGGTTGTTTTGTGGATTTTTTTATGACGTGAATGTGTGTCAAAGTTTTGAGTTTATTACCAACTCTTCTGTATTTTCCGAGGAATCACGCAAATGCACAAGTGCTACAAGCGCTGCTTGTACTAAACCAGTTTCCTATCGACCATTCATGCACCTTGAATCCCCTCACTCCCTTCTCTCTGTTGACTCTCATTGCGATTCTTTGGAAATAATTACCTAAAAACATCAAGTACATGACTTCGGGGACTAATATATTCTCGTGTATTAAAAGCCAACATATTTCCGAGACACGATGAAAAAAAATGTTTTCCGAGAAACTTACACCAGAAAAACGTTTAAGAATAACGTCTTACACAAGTCAGAAATCTCAAACAAGTGCTTTTAAAATATGTGACAAACTCCGATTTGGTTTGTTTTTACTTGACCAATATTGTTTCCACGAGGGGAGTAGGGGCTTAACCAGCATTGACTGACGGAATATCGACCCATATTTTTCATGGCCTGCCCCGTTGACGAGAGCCAATTCCGAGGATCAACAACCTTCTGAGAATCATAACATTTTGTCCGTTATGAGATAAGCTTCACTTTCCAACGAATTTAGTTACCGCTCCCGCGAGAATACGGCAACGCTGTACAAGAGGAGCATCGGCAGCTTGTTTCCTCCCAGCTCATAAACGTCGGAGCTTTCTTCCTCCCCTTTCTTCTCCTCGGGCTTCAAAGTCCGACGTGAGGAAACCTGAGCAGATAAGCACAACCACCCCACCCTCCCCGCGGCCTCGCGGCCTATCCGCCATATTCCCCCATCGCGACGTCAAACTCCCATAAATCCTCATCTCCTCCTCGCCGCGTCTTCATCCCTGGCTACGTCCAACGCAACTAAACTGCGCTGAAAGGGGTTTAACCGCAGTTTAGACTGAGTAGAATGGGGTGGGGGTTAGGACCGAGGTAGAGGAGTAGCAAAAATAGGCTTTCGAGTTGGGAGGGCGGGATGTACTAGAATGCTTGCGCTGCATAGGTGATAGGGAGCTGGACTCACGTTTCGAACCATAGACCGATTTCATCCAATCCCGGCAGAGCCTGAATTATTAACACCGTATTAACCTCACGATAGGGAGGAGGCGCTATGAATCATTCGGTGAGAGAATCTAGAGCTCCAAGGGGCTCGAATTTAACAATTTTATCAAGAAATGCCCCCCAGTGATACTTCAATCCCAGCATACGATTCTGAGAACGGGGACTCGAAACGGGAAGGAGGCACTGCAAATAAACGAATTTTCGAGCAGGCTTGTATGAATATGCGCGCCTATTATTCTCTGGATGAATTTTCCTCAATGTTCAAGTGCATTCAACGATAGTAGTATTATTCGTTTATTTAGTTGAATGCGTCTAAAGAAAATCACAATATATGAAGGAACTTGGAAATCGCGTGCCATCATTTGCAGCGAGCATAATATCTTTTTATTCCTTGAAATATACCTTGCTCGTACAGAGCGAATAAAATCGCCTCGGAAAAATGTTATTCGATAGCTAACTGTAAGGAAAACTACTTTCTAAAACACTGGCTGGACGACTCAAAAAAGGATACGCTGTAGGGTCGTATCGTTCTACTTTTTTAGTAAGTGCCGCTTGAAAGCATTACTACCATTCTAAGACAATGAATAAGTACAAGTATAATGAATAATAGAAAAGTATAAAGTTAAGTAATAATAACAACTTAATATGATATACTCTACGAGATAACAAAAGTAAAACATGATGTTAAAAATATTTGGGTGGATGTCCAAATTTACACACCAACATAATGGTTAATTTTAAAACAAGGGAGTGACCACACAATTCGAATTTAAAACATCCCATTTTTCAGCGGATAAAATGGCATCAAAACATGCATGTAAGAGCCAACGTTGTAAATAACTAAAGTTAGTTGCATGATTAAATATAATTCTTGGATTTGATAATACAAAAATAAACTAACATTATTTGCCTTTTTTGAGGCAATTATGACAAACGTTCCATTCAATCGGGCACTTTTAAACAAAGAAAGGTGGTGCAGGAAGTTGATGCCGATAGCAGAGACCTGTGACCGCTCGTTCACGTGTGAGGTGAGAAATGCAAACATCCGGAAGGTTAGGAACTTCAGAAAAAAATATTCTTCTGGAGTAGTGTTGCGTAAAAGAATAATGAGTATTGTTTCACAAAGGCTTTCAGCTTAAGGGACATAAAACTTTCCGATTATGAAAGAGGTATTCCAGTAGATCAGCGATAGTGAGTAGAGAAAACTGCTGTGAAAGCTTTGAAGAGTATAAGCATAATCAGAAAATTTATCTACAAACAAAATTATTGAATTAATCTGAACTCGGAAAGACTGAGTACCTTTTTGTGGAACCAGCATCCTACAAGAGTAAAAGAACATGTAATGACTAACGCTCAAGAATTGCTCAATGGTGAACGGAAGGATATATTTTCTTCCTTCTTCCTCCGCTTTTTAGGTCATCTTTACAGCTGCACTTATTTACCTACTTCGGGAAACACTAAGGGTGTTGCCTAATGGGCAAGACATCGATTTCCTAACTTACGCCACCGACATAATTTCTCAATTTATCCCTTTTCCGATGCTCATTAAATGCAAGACGGCAGAAGGTTAAGACTCGTTCACAAAGAGCTGTTAACGATAATTTATGGAATCGACCTGAACTTCTTAAACTCACATTACTGTTTAGATAAACACGCTCAGCTTAATCGTCAGGGAAAGGCTACTGGCAAAATCCGAACATATCCCAATAGAACGCCTACTACGGAGATAACCGAGACTTTTTATATAAATATTTCATTATTTGGAATAATTAAATACGCTAAAATATTAGCTAAAATTATTGTAGAGATTTCGGAATTCCATCAATTGGTCTTTTAAAATAAATAACCGAACAATAGAATTCTTAGAATTTATCCTTAAGATCAATCATACTTGATATTTCATCGCACTAAAATGTGAAAACTTCTCACAAAATTAATTTAATTAAACGGAGGATCTTGCTAATTAGTTTACCATATGCAAAAACTTATTCTTTCTGGAAAATACGCAACTTTCCGTTGTTAGATATATAAATTCCAAAATCTTTCACAAAAACAAATGGGCTAAAGGAGGACTATTGACTCGTACCCACTTTATTCAATATTTACTTGAACGCTACCTTAAAGATTTACTAGGGAAATTATAGGGGTTTAAATGGAAAACGACTCGTACATACGCATGGGTTCGAAGTGTAGGTAGCAAAAAACATGTAAAAAGAGTTTTGAAAGCAGAATTAACATACGATAAATAAGATGATTCAACGATATACTCAACTGTGTTATAAATGAAGAAATAGGAAGGATGATCTAAGCGAAGTACACAATCAAAAATGCTATCAGTAAACAAATTACCAACATGGCCCAATATACCCAAATAACGAACGCAGAATACAACATTAAGTACGAAACTGGCAGCCAGAAATAAGATTGAATAATGGTAAACTCAAGGAAAAGAATGCAGGGCAAAATTTAAAGTGATACAACTAGAAGGCACTACGACCTGGAGCTTGGAGGGAACGAAACCAAAATGGTGATTATGATTCGAGATGCGGCAAGCATAAAGTAAAAAATACTCCACAGGTTGAAATAGACTATAAGACCAACAATAACCACTGAATAAACGTTTTATAAGATATCTATGAAAGATAATTATGAAATAAGCTGGAACTGATAAGATTTTAGGGCGTTAGAAACCACACCATCTTTTCCCATGTCGGAGATGAAACACATTTTGGAAGTTTCCACAAGTTAAATATAATTTAGTAATTTACCCATTCCTATTGGAACAAAACCGATGCCAATGTTTGTCTAAAATTGGCACACAGAGGAAATGCATTTTTTCAGAGCCTAAAGCGCGATTGATTGCCTGAAGATGTTAAAAGGTGAAACTTTTGACGAATATTAGGTCTTTGGCAGCATTTCTCTGATTTATTTATAACCTACAATTAAAAGCAGTCAAAGATACATTAGTCTGGGGATAAAGTAATGTGGTTTAAAATTTACATTTCTTCTACAGCCCGTTAGTACACGTTTCAATGTGTTTTGTAGAGAACCAGGGGCTATAACCTAAGTTTCCCTTATCTTGTGAGGATTTTGGTCAGAAGAGGCAAATAAACATGCGCCAAAATTTGCCAAACAGCACCCAAACTCTACAAAATCCTAAACCAGGCAGGAAAATTCTATTTGAATATCTTTTATAAACACAATGTGAGTAAGGGATTAATACAGTTATGGACTAATCTGGAAACAAATATAAAAATATAATAAAATGTTCTTAATTCCCACACATAATTCCACATTTCATTCATCCACATTTCCGTAATGTTCCTAGTAACCTTGTATTTCGTAGGATCAAACTTAAAATACGTACAATCCTCATATATTTTTGAGTACGTAATGATAATATATAAAAATCTATTCCCAAGATATTCAACAGCGGGAAAAAATTGGCTCGTGCTTCAAATTCAGGCCAAGGTCAAAAGATGATTAATTTAATACTGCTACCCACGCCGTTCTCTTCTCGGCCATCCACCAAGTTTCTTCCTACTTTCGCATCGTTTACTTAATTTTATGGCATGAATATTCCACAAATAAATCACATATTACCAGAACAGTTTTTGAGTAACTGTTAGATGGATATTAATACTGCCCTTCTGTATAGGAACAGAGTGGGGAAATTCAATCATCTCAGTACAAGTCAATGTAGAACAATGGTATAGCTTGGAGACTATGGCTGACCATTCACCAATTTTTGGATGCCTCGATTTTTCGACTTTCAGTGAAGGCACTAAACAGGCTTACGGAAATGAAATCTGAGGGATCATATTTTAGTTTAATAATACACAATATGAATAACAGGCTGAAATAATAGGTATGTGTACACAGCCAATTCTAATCCCTCTGATTCGTCAAAATGTCTAACTAAATTACATGTATGGTAGGATTTCTTGTCCGTTTCACTCAAATTTACAGATGTGACTGTCTAAAAAATCGATTTGGATGAACCACTACCGATGAAAAAGTTTTGAAAAATTTAAGGGGCATTGTACTGACATCCGACATATCCGGGTGTGCACCTGAATCAACATGAGGATTTCCCTTGCTTCAATAAAGGTATTGCTGCAACTGGTATTTTGAAAAACCATTAATGATCCCTGATTCCTTTTATAAAAAATGGACAAAACTTTTACCAGTAAAATCTGAAATAGAGACGAATGCGAATAGCGAAAATGAAATAAGAGCAAATATAGCGACAGAGAAGCCAATATACCCCCAAGTTGCCAGCCAGTTCAAGCAACTAGCTACCATGCGAGCTAAACCAATAAGTTAGTCTCTGACAAGTCACCAGATATATAGTAGTCACAGAACGTTACTGACAACGATAACTTATTCTGTTTCGTAAATTGCATTTCACTGCTCGTAAAAAAACGACTTTTTGAATGGTCACGAACAAAGGGTAGTTATGGATGGTATCAGCTTGAGTAGATGCCATTCCAGGTGAT
>CM073773.1:42909559-42984640 GCA_037158775.1 Hetaerina titia | reverse complement strand
CACCCCTCTCCTCCTTCCCATTTACGCCGATCGCAACCCGACTTTTTCCTCCTCTTTTTCACCCACTCCACTCTCCCTCATAAATGCTATATAAATGGACCGCAGCTGGTTTTATATTGTGCCTGATTATGACGCCTAAGCGTTGAAACTAGTTGTACGATAATAAAGAACAGTGGATGTATACATTGTGTTCTTAATTTAATGAACATGAACTTCCACAAAGGTGAGCCTGAAACAATAGAAGATACATTTACTTGACTAAACCAACAGATCCTTCACAGGTGTTCCAAGGTAAAATACCTAATAGTCACGATGACAAAATTTTACTTAATTCGTCAACGTATTTTCTGGGAATACATCTGACTAATGGAACTTAACATCAAATCAGGTGGAAACTATTTTGCATATGAATTGATTCTCCACTTTCTGAAGCGTTCTATACTATTGCGTTTACAGCTCCTTAATACTATGCGTAATTGTCTGTGGTAGTACAAATAAATTCCATTTATTATTAGCTCCAAAAATTACAACCAAAGGCCAATCGTTGAGTCCTTAACAGACTAACAGATTGATTTTAAAGGAAGTGAAACATCTGTGTGCTTAGGAAATTTCCTAGGATATCTCCCGAAATATGCTCTGCATAATACACTCGCATCACATTTGGCATGTGCTAAATTCTGACAAAAATGCCAAAACCTGGGTAAGAACCTCGCCTGCAAAAGCCTAAAGCCATGCCATTGTGCCAGTTACGAATATGGAACCTTGAGAAAGGCCTCATTGGGAATAGCGATTCCCTCGTTCGCGTTTCACGTAAATTTTATTAGAAGTCGTCTACCAAGTTGCGGTAGGTCCATCGAAAACCTTACCCAACCCCTCAAACTTTATCATGAAAATTAGGCATAAAATGGGCAATTAGTAAATTATTTTCGTTCTTAAAACAAACTCAACCTTTCTCAAACAAATATCAAGACATGTTTATTAAAAATTGTGACCTTCATAGTCATAATACGAGAAGCCAAAATGCATCCCATGTAAGTCAGCACAGAGTAAATAAAACGATTAAAGGGATAGATCATCAGGGAATACTTATGTACAATAAATTGCCTGCTTATATTAAAAATATCAAAAGTTCCTTTAAATTCAAGTGTGCCGTGAAAAAAACTACTTTCATGCAAATTATTCTAGTGTAGATGATTTTCTAATGCATACCATTTTAAATGTGTAATTGAAATGCGTTAATCCCAAAAAATAGTAAATTGTATGTATTTGTACTTTTCATATTGTTTTGATTTTGCATAATGTTTTTTATTTATTGATATGAAGTTTAAAACATGTATTGACAAAGTAACGCATAATTCTATGCTTATGGTGAATGAATAAATTACAATTACAACCGAGTAATGCATTTTTTCTAATTTAAGAAGTTTATTGTAGGCAATTATGCGAGTATTTTTGTATTCTTCTACGAAGTCAAAAATTAAGCGCAGTAATAGTGTAACAACAGTGTCAATTTAAATGAAATTTTGCAATAGATGATGATGATGAATGCGTAGAATGAAGCAGTGTGAATGTAGCGAAAGTATCTTAAGAAAATATTTCATTGGGATAAAAACCCATAAGCCTGAGATTGATTCATTCAGCCTAAATATTTTAAAGCCCCAGGAAAAATATGCAAGGGTGCCACTCCTTCTGGCCGTTCAGTTACGTCTACCGCCGACATCGTTTATAAAATCGTCGATGACACAATAGATGGCGATTGAAATAATGGATATATGTAAAATGGCGAAGTGCGTAGGTACGGCGCAACATATTTATATGATTAATGTTTTTGGCATGAGGAAATAGGTTGACGCAATATTATGGTGTTTTGGGATCTAGGTTTTTGAAGCCCCCTTTCTGCCGACATTTCTAGATCGAGCCTGGTCCTCGACTCTTGCGAACATTTGCAATTTCCTTTTTCAAGGAACGGATTTCATTTTCCTTTTTCGTGGAAGCAATACTGACGCTTTGAACGTATTGAGAAGGAAACAAATAAGTCTGGATTACATAATTAGGCCATAAAAAATTTCCTGGAGGATATTGAATGCACAGCAGACAAAGAGAAAAGATTTTTCTTTCTTTTATTACCAAATAAGAGATATGCTCAAGTATTAGTACGATATGTCTACTGCAAACCATTGTGAGTAGAGAGAGCACAAACTCCTGAGAGGAAGCTACATTCAAATGCGCAGCAATTATGGTTTAACTATCAGTATGTGCCAGTGACCTAGTGCCTACACTATCGGTCGCCAAAGCTTTTTTTTTGTAACTTGCAGCTCAAGGTGGGCTAATGTAGTATCCGAGTTGACCTGGAAAAGAAATTTCTACATGTCACTAAAGGGGACATACACTTCCCCACGACGCTACCAACTGACATGCGACAAAGTAGTAAGGTATAATAACGCTAACGGAAATACAAAACTATCCATTACTTAAGAATGAATAAAGAATAGGTAACCTTTGCAAGGACTATTGGAAACACCTCACGGAGAATTTGGCACGGCACGTATTATCTTTAAGCAATAGAATGGAAAATAATGACTAATATAGCGAAAAATTAATTATTTTCTACAGCAATAATGGCGTTAGTTTAATTAGAAATATTTCGAAAGCTAGTAAGAAGTTTGCATTTCTTCCGAGCTGAAAATATTCAAATATAATATTTGAGCTAAACCGATTGTAATTTTTTCTGTACGTTCCATTTCAAAATTTACATCTCGGGTAGAATGAATTTGCTCGCGTGTATGTAATATTAGTTCACACTACAGTCATCAAAGGAATGAGAAAGTAAAATGATCCGTACCTATACACTTTTCAAGTGTCGTGGAATTGTATAAAATAAATACGATGAAGTAATTTATGTACATTGGTATGCTTCATTACGTATACCTAAATCCGAGGCAACTGAAGGGATCCCGAAATGAAGAAATATCTGATGACTTCACGACCTAGGTCACTTGGAATGCACCCTTAGACGCGCTCCGAATTCGATTTTAATGCGCACCACAAGCAACGATATATATTAAACATAAAATATCTTTTCTAAAGTCTATAAATTAATATGCGACTCCTAATTATAAATAAAAGTCAGAACGATCAAAAGGAAGGATATTTTCATTGACTATGAAACGAGACGAAATGAATCAGCCCAAATGATCTACGCAAAAGGGAGTCTATCCAAGACTGTAATGAGCAGGATCCTTACGGTGGGAAATAACTCACCACTGACTCAACACCACAATTTCCGCTTAAACAACTGCTTAGTGACGAAGAAATGATAGAATCAGCTCAATGAGATCCTTTTCTCTCATTTCGCACGCAAAAAAAAATAACTTGGGAGTGGGGGCAGAAATTTGCGTGGGTCCGTGCAAAGCTTCCGAGACGGTATGCGACACGGCGTAAGAGAGTGGGCGAGGGAGAGACATCCTCGTACTCAACAAGTTTTCATGTTATGTGGGCAACAGGTGTACTTGGGGCGGTCCGTTTGAGGCAACGCTCAATTCGCGATGGATGGCCCGACATCGGTGGGTGGAAAGGGGCTCGGAAGCCCACCCGTGGGTACCGAGCGCGGATGGAGAAATAACAGCGAAATGTCATAGCGCCAGTTCGGTGCTTTGCAGTACTCACTCGTTGGGACTGCCTGGGATCCCGTTCGAGCCTCCGTTCTCCTCGGGGAGCGGTGACACGCCGTTCTGCTGCTGCTGTTGTTGTTGCTGCTGTTGCTGCTGCTCGTTTCTGAGAGCTGCGGCCGCGGCCGTCGCTTTTGCCATGGCCGCGGCCGCCGCCAGCACGGTCGCTGTCTTGCTCATGTGGTGATGGTGATGATTGTTGTTGTTATGGCTGGTGTTGTTGTTGTTGTTGTTGTGCAGCTTTCCTTTGGCCACGGCGGCCATGACATCCGCACCGCTCTGGGGCGATATCTTGCCCGCGAGGGCGTTCAAATTGTGTAGCATTTCCATTCTCTTCGAATAAAAATACCGGGATAGCCGGTACACCACTGAGAGTAAACCACAAACGAAGCAATGGAAGTAAACTCCCTCGCTACAATAATTTAAAGGTAGATTGAAAAAAACCTGCCACGTCCGTCACAATATAAAATAAAAATATCCTCAAAGGAAGATTTATTTGAAAATAATATTTTCCTTCGAACTCGATCGTGGCAGGACGACTACTTGCGACGAAATGCGTACAAAACAAATTATTTTCTTCGGTACAAAAATAATGACGGTTGAACTTTTTTTGTGATTCCTTCCGACTCGTCCGTGGAGTGGCAGGACACACACTGCGTAGGGTATCTTTCTTTTCTCTCTCTATACTCGCTTCGGCACGCAGTCGTTGGCGGAAGTTGAGAGACTATCCCGGACGCGAAATCTTTCCTTCTCGGCCGTAACAACACTCTTTCTCACCGACTCTTCACGGACTCACGTGAAGAGGGACGATGATCACGTCCACCCCTCCACGACGTCCACTCCGACGGATAGCGCCCCCGCCCCCCGCCCCCACCTTCGCCCACAGCCCGCCTCCTGGCCTCGGCGATAACGCACACCGCTGCCCCGCCTCCTCTCCCTCCGCCCCCACCACCACTTCCTCGGACACGTGGCCTCGGACGGGAGCCCTCTCGGCCGCTGCACCCGCTTCGACCACCGAGCGGGGCGGGGAGAGGCGACGAATAGAGCGACCGGGAGTGCTTATCTCACGACGGCCACTCCATGCGGGGGGCGGCGCCTTGTCGCGGGACTTGGTGGGTCGGTGGCGGGACGCGGTCAGTCGCGGCAGCGATGCACGTCGGTGGGAGTCTCGGGCGGAGCCGGCGGCGAGCGGCGGCTCGGCGACGGGTGCGAGGTCCGTGCGCCTCCCTCGCCCCCTCGGTTGCTTTGGAAGGTGGGTAGGCTTCGACGCGGGGTGCAGAGTCGTCGGGGCGGGGACCGCTTGTAAGACGCCCAGCGGTCGCATCCAAAGTGACTGCTGGAGCGTAGGAGAGGAGGAAAATAGGGCCGAGGGAGGAAGAAGTGAAGAAGAAGAAGAGAGCGGCGAGGGCTGATGGATGGCAAAGCCGATCCGATTTTAGAAGGCTGGCACCGAGGTTGGGTAGAGGAGTCGGTGGGAGGGGTGGCCTGAGCGGGCGGAGGAGGATGCCATCGCGAAGGGGTCGGGAGGAATCCGACGCCGTCACTCTCAGCACAATTTTCGCTGCACTTGGACAGGAGAGTGAGAGGTTTACAATAGGAGGGTGGCTTCTATTCTGGACACGGAGGGAGGAAGCGAGGTGCAGGCGACGTGCAGTGGACACGGACAGAGACACAGAGGAAGGAGAGACGGAGAGACAGGGTTGCGGACTGGGATAAAAGTCACCGGGTCACGAGGTCTTCGGGGGCAAAAGTCAAGTGAGACGACACACAAGGGTGATGGGGGCGGGGATTTAGAGCGTCCTCGTAGGGAGAATTGATCTCGCCCTACGTGGCTGCGGTTTCAAAAGGTTCGGACGAGACGAGAGCACGCTTACAGTCACAAATGGGTGGTTTGGCAGTCTGGTGT
Organism: Hetaerina titia; assembly: GCA_037158775.1. Classification (NCBI taxonomy): domain Eukaryota; kingdom Metazoa; phylum Arthropoda; class Insecta; order Odonata; family Calopterygidae; genus Hetaerina; species Hetaerina titia. The sequence continues at coordinate 42,979,066 of CM073773.1, read as the reverse complement.
AGGGTTTTCAACATTGAACGGGCTCAGCAAAGCGGGGGAAGGATGGTGATGCTTGCTGACGGGAAGACAAACAAGGCAGGACAAAAGAGGAAGTGCGGGAAGGCTTCTGGGAATGAATGCCTGGGCGTGACACTCTGTACGGAAAAAACCTGGTTCCCCTCTCTTTCTTTCGAACTCTCTCGCAGACTTTTTTATCGGGAGGTAGAGATACGGATTTTGGTTGGTCTCCACCCCCTTTCGGTTGCGTGGGCTTGCCGCCCCTTCCGTTGCAGCGAGCAGACGGAAGGCCGCCTCTAGGGCGGGGAAACTCACGCTGGGGCAGGCGAGTCGGGGGGGTCCGCCGCCCGAATCGGCGGCACTCTCGCCAGGGATTGAGTGGCGCCCTTGCCGCCGAGCCACACGAACGAGCACAACACGTGGAGAAGGGTCCGTATCCGCCGGTCTCACCAAGGGCACGGGAGAGAGCGAAGAAGAGACCGTGGCGGGAGAGCCTCCGAAAGGACCCGCCCGAATGGGATATGAAACTCCGCGCACAAAGCCCCAGTTGGGAGAATTACGAGGGCGGACGAGGCACTGCTTTTGGCGTCGGCCTCCTCTTTGCGATCTTCGAAACACGCCCCCTTTAGACCGATTGGGGGCGACGACGAATGAGAAACACTTCCGATTCGATCGGCACGTAGAGAGGAGATCGGCTGTGGGTAAGCTTTTTAATGCGCTTCACACTTGACAACTCTACACAGAACACCGTTGCTTTGACACACCGTTATCACTCGCGAAGTAAACAACACGTCGGGATTGGTGAGTTTGGGGGGGGCTGAGGGTGGGGGTGGATTGGTTGGGGAGAAAGAGGTGGGAGGGAAGTTTATTTATAGGCCGCCAACTCTTTCTCTCGCCGCAAAGGGGCAGAGTTCCTCCGGAGACCGGCAGCGGGAAGGGAAGAGCGAAGCGGCGAAGTAGACACTCTGGGAGCGCTGGGATAATTTCCGGGGATTGAGAGAGAGATCTTTTGGTTCGTCCGTCCGGAATGGTGAAAAAAAATTTTCGCGACACAACACGGAACCCGAGCGATCGGCTGCGGCGCACAGCAGCGTGCGACTTGCTTCGTTTGCCGCTTGGCTCTTGGCCTGCCCGCCTTGCTTTGACCGACGCTGGGAGCGCGAAGGAACGTTTCCCTCCTCTCCCCCTTAGTCCCTTCCCCTCCGGCCGCCCCATTCCCCCCAGAGTCGGTCCGCCCCTCGTTCCCCCTCCTCCACTATCCCGCCTTCCTACCCCACCCACGACTGCGTCTGCGCCGCCAGCCACACCACGGGCCCCTCCGATCTGCTCCGACCTCCGACTCCCGACTCACCCGCAGAAGACCAAAGCGGCTCACGGTGAGAGGTCACCACGCAGCGATCCTTTTTTTCCGGGCCCACGGGATTGCTTGGACCCAATCCCCGCTAGCTACGGAGCCACCAGAATCATTCCCTCACACTCCATGGTCTCGTAGTTCCTCGACCCGCCCCCTCCCTTTTCCAGACGCGAGAAAGAGGAAAAAACGGAGCGAAGGACACCACACACACATTTTGGGTGGAGATTGTGCTTTAAGGTCATGGTACAAGGTCCCACGGAGTAAGCGACATAATTATCTAAAGTAGTATGCTCGAATCTCTCGAGGAAGCGCTGGCAATAATTCAAAGTGTCGGTGGAGACTTTAAAAGTACATGTTTTTGTGAAAGGGACTCGCTCCAAGATATATTGCTCCTGTTATGATTTCCGCGAGTAGTTCAGTAGCAACAGTCGTTCGTGGTGCGATGAATGCCATGGAGGCAATTATTGTCGACTTATAGGCTTATGTAAAGTGCTTGATTAGATAAAATCTCTCTAACCAAAAAAGTTCTCTGTTCCCTGATGAACCCTGAAGAACCCTCGTCAGGCATTAAAATTACAAAATTTTAAAGCTGTGAGAGATACAGAGTGGACAGTTTGCTAAATTATTTTTTCCGAAATCACTTCACCTACTACTTTAATAAAAATCGATCATTACGATCGCGTTGCACATGTGTTTGCCATTTTATCTAATATGCCAAAATGTCTATTTTTGGGACATATATATGAAAAAAATGAAGACTGAACTGTTCAATATTGAATTATTCACGAAAATGTTTGGATGCCTACGTAACACTATTTAAACCATACGAAATCTCTCAACAAACGCATTTAAAAAAAAATAAATGCTGATTTTCAAAATATATATTTATTCGCAAGGTAATGTATTAAAATTTTCTGTAGTACGTCAAGAATGTGGGTAGTTGGATAAAATTGAGTATTTATTCGATTCAACCTCTCCAATTTACTATGTTTAATATGAGATATTGTTTAAGATCAATTATCATCTAGCTCTGGTGCAAATGCATAATACTTTCATGTTGAGTTTTATTTGTTCCGTGTACGAGCATGTAGGCTTCACTGCTGAGTCATGGTTTTAATTTATGCGATGTGATGTGATATATATCTCTCAAAAAATCAAGTTAATAATGAAAATAATGATTCGACAAGTAAATAACCAAATAATGCTTACAAACTGAGATTGACAGTGCCTCCCGTGACGACTAGTGACAATGTAATATGCCCTTCAAAACCCGTATTTGCAATTGATTATCAGTATTTTTCAACCATCCAATGAAAAATTATAACAACCTATAAGGACGGATATATTTTACCACCCAATCTAACTTGTATAGTTAGTTCATGGATCACATAAAATTGTGCGAGCAAAGCGGGGGTCAGGCCTCGTATTTAATGTCATAGGCATAAAAAGAGCTAATCTGTTCAAGAGTAATTTTACTTTTTTTTTTTTACTAAACGTTACAAAACGCTAAAAAGAGGTGTAATTAACTGCTGCTGAGAGGGATGTAGAATAATACCTGTTTTCCGTAGTCATAACACTACTACGCTGTAACCCTACCATTGTTCTAACATTGGAAATCGCTATCCCATTCTCGTGTTTCGTAACTTCTTCATCATTTAGAATTATTCCCCAAGCCCATGAGCCATTGCTAATGCAATGATTGAGACGTTAAAGATGAGCCATTGATAATAAGCCAATGCTAAGGTGTAATAATCATTTCATAGCTTTGGATGTCCATCACATTTATTAAGCGAATATGAGTTAACTTACCGAAACCAATCTAATAAGTTTTGAAGTGTATGTTTCATTCATTTGCAATACAGTAAAGGTGTCATCGTAAAGGAAGTGTGACTGCTCATCACGATGGACAAATACATTGTATAAGGTTTGCGCTTTCCTTCAAATTGAAGTCAAGTTCATAAAATTATGGGAAAAGCTCAACTTCGTCCAATAAGAAGTGCATATCCACAAAAATCTGTTTTACAATTTTTTACAAAAGACCATCCGTATTATATAAGTATCGACCGAGCTTCAAAGGAAATTTTAGATATTCACAGGGGTCATAATTTTTTATCTTTGTATTTTTTCGTGATCCCACCAACGAATGAAGGAACCATGCTTCAATTTTTCTATGACAAAGCAGATGTCATGTTTACAATGAGAAATAATTGCATTGAATTTTCGCGTTATTCAGAATAAATTTCTAAATTTCCCATATTTTACTCGTTACAATGCTCCTCTGACCCGTTTTTCTAAAAATAAGTATGTGCCTTTTACTTCACCCACTAAGAATGCTATCGCTTGAAAATCAAGAGGTTCTGTCAGTGATGGCTTTCATTCATTTGATATTCAGGTAAAAGTGATTATTTGAGATCCTACGGGTACATGGCAACAGAAAGCTTCGTTGAACTAATGACTCTAAAATGGCGCAAAAAAAATAGAAAAGTGCGTATCTAGAAACAGCAATTAAAAAATTAAAATCCCCCATTCTGATACATTGAACTTCGTCAGATACCGAGGTCGTAATTTTAACACTTGAAAATTTATGATTGCGATGCACAAAAGTGACAAAAAAGTGGTTATAGAATTAATGACTGCGTGTTTGTTAGCGAATGTGATAGCTCATTGAAGATGGCTCAGGAACAATGGCTAGTATCAGTCAATATGGCTTTTAAAAGATGTCTGGAATGTAAATGATACGCCGATGTTGGTCTCTGTAAATCGTTAAACAAAAAAAACAATAACTCTTTTAATAAACGAACGAGAGATACTATTCCCGCAGTTCGATTCTCATTCTACGGGTTGCATAGCACTGGGTCGGGTGGAGTTCCCTTGTCTTGGTCGTCGGATGGCCATAAAGACTCTTGAAGGACGTTTACAAGGCGTGAATCACGAAATTAACTCCCTACCGCCTGCGCGGCTCAAGGACCTCGAGGCGCGGGATCGGAGAAAGAAGAAATTTAGTAGACCGCGCGGAACGCCAGGAGACAGGACGACGAGACTGAACGAGGCTCCTCGGCAACTCGTTCGCGTTGCTTGGATAACCCTCTGCCACACATCCCCTTTGCCATTTCTCCTCGCATCCGCATTTCGACTACCGACTCTGTTTTCCTCCTAGACAAGGGAAATGGGCAAGGGCGTCGACGGAGCCTTATCTCCCCGGGGAAGGAGAAGTGAGAGAGAGACTCTACCGGCTTCCTTCCCCGCATCCTCGAGATTCGCACCTTATGGAAGACTCCCTCCCTCGTTGCCTTCCTCCTCTCCCGGCACCGTCCTCCTCAACGCCTCCCTCTTCCCACCACACACCCTCCCGCAATGCTCCCGAGAGCGACCCCGGAGAGGGGGCGGGAGAGAGCGCGACTAGGACTCCTCACTTTATGCGCCCCCGGAGCTCCGCCGCCCCTTTAACTTCACCTCCCCAGCGCCACCCCGCAGTTTCACTTTATTAAAAGTCGTAAACCACTTTGAAAGGGGGGACGGGTAGGGTGAGTTCGGAGGAGGGGAAAAAAGGACTCCGCTCCCGTTTTCAACCTACCACTTCTTCCTACTACTTCTCTAACGTCTTGAAAAGGGATTCGTGGGTGGGGATAGGGTTTGGGGAGGAAGGCTTCTTTAGGGCGACGGAGATCGTGGGGGTGGATACCGCCCTTCTGGGGTTGTTTGAGGGGTGGGGGTAGAGACGTCTGGGAGAGTGTGAAGGGTGCGCCGTTGTGTGGGAGAGGGGTAGACGGGAACAAAAAGTCGATGAGACAAATGCAAATAAGAACATTGTTCCTCGCTTTACGCTCGCATCTTACTCCGTTTTCCCCAGGAGACGCCTTTGTTTTGCGAGGCGGTGATGAGCAATCCCGCCGTATTTTGCCACCCGAGAGGATTTTACGTTGCTTTGTCTCTCGGGGAGATGATTTTTTGTCAAAGTTATTTTCATAAACGGAGGAATTTTGAGCCGCGGGTAGATGGGTTTGGGATGCGCGCTCCATGTCGCAATGCTCGGAAGCCACTGGCCTCTTTTTTTGCCCCCTATTATGCCATGGGCTACTTCAATAAAAGGGACTTCGCTTTCATTAACGTAAAACTGTTATTTCAAAACAAATATGATATATCTATTCAGGAAAAGGTTGTGAATTCCAAAGAAAATTCAAAAGATTTTAATAAAGTTGGAAAAGAGAAGATATTTGTAAGGAGCCTTCATATACGAAATACTTATTTCACATAAAGAAAAGCTGAGGAGAAATATATGAATATACTCAATTTACAGCAGTGCTGTATGAATAATAGAAAATAATTATCGTAGTTCAACTGCATTACCCGGCAGGTTTAGATGTAACTCTCCGTACGTTATGCTGCGTGTGGGAGTATTACAGTGTTAGAAAAAACGACCTTTCTATGCAACAATATTTTAATATGATATTCTGTGAGCAGTATGGGCCATAACAATAATTATATATTAGATATATATACATACATATACACACAACATAAATATATATTTATATATATGTATGCATAAACATAGTAATCAACCCAAAGGTCATTTTTGTAAGTGGTGGTAGAGTTCCCCAGTACAAAGCCCGACGGCGTGTAAAATTCACACAACAGGGTACGGGGGCCAGCTCCTTTCCCTAAGCCTTGACCCTGTGTCTACGGTTTCCCAGGAAGATCTGATACCCGAAAAATTACATAGCTTGGGTGGAGCTGCAGGTGTCCAGAGAGGCTTGCCTGGGAATCGAACCGCGGTAGTCCAAAGCTCTACCCCTGGAAAACCGCGACCCGCATACACATACGAGTATGTAAAAAAATATAGAAATATATATATAATAATAGATACTGTTTTCCTCCTCTTACATCACTAATGTTACGGTGTCAATAAACCCATTCCGCATTCATACGCTAAAGGAAGTTGTTTTCTCTCAAAATTTGAGCAAAATACCAAAAACCCGTAGGACACACTGAAATCCAAAAATCTTTTCCAAATGCAAAGTATTAAATGCTTACTGTATTACATTCTTGCGTACTACAAATACAAATAAAAACATTTTTCTTCACTTTGACGGATAAGAAATACAACTATATTTTCATGTAAACGGTAACCTGATTATCGAACGGAAATAATATTGATGACCTAATGGAAGAAGTATAGAACGCAAGGTAGGGATTATGAAATGAGCTAAAAGTAACGGAGTAAAATTAAATATGAAATACAAAACATAATAAACCAAATTATGGGGCTTCTGGAATGTTTAGTCGTACGTGTCATGGTATTCAGAAGAATTTTGTAAAGTATCACGAACATTGCTCAAAATAATTTCCTAATGGTGTTTAATTTGTTAACTGAGGGACATTAATACGACATTACCGTTGAGAATAACAGAAAGGGAGTCACAAATGCGAATCAGTCGGAGGTAAAGTAGGCTTGCAACTAAAGTTCACTCTACGTGATAAATAGGGAAAACGGTAATTAAATCAATCCTCATTTGTTCATAAGTCCAACTATACCGTTGGTAACATTTAATATGCGGTAGACTTCCTTCAATAATTCGGTAGTAGATACTGAGCTAATAATTAGCCACTGGAACATAATGTGCTATAATTCCGGAACCAGCGGGCACTAGGCAAATCTTCACGAGCCCTTGAACGACAGCGGAACCCAGGTAAGACTCTCCAAGTCATAGGAATGGATCCTTTAGCAAGGAAGGGGGATAATGCTATCCTGGAAACCATCCTTTGCATTTCCAGTACTTACTCGAACCCTTGGAGTAATCATGTGAAAACTATGGTACCCATACGATTGGTATCATTACTGCCAACACCAGACTGATAGAAACATCGATTGATTCGGACCCTGTTGACCTTGGCTAAAGGGACACATTTTTTTTAAAGTACCAAGTGTAGTGCATTATTTAAAACGTGGAAACGGCAGCCAACGAAAGATTTAAAATCTAGAATAATCCAGAATCTGGATTTGGTGAAAGCCGAGTAGGTCAATTCCGTGATAACGTAAAATAATACTACCACTGGAATTTTAATATTTGACAATCATGAATTTCAACCGCCTCATTATTTCAGTGTATGGGTAAAAATTTTCCTTCCGAAGCTGTCGGGAATCATGCTTAAATCCCAAAAATGATAAAAAATTGCAATAATTGTCAAATAATTTACCTCTGTGAATCACACTGCATTGCCAAAATACCTGCGCTGAATATTTCCGAGTTAATGAAATATTAGAACGTCAAACTATAATGGAAACGATTGAATTATTGAACTCTTGACAACAGCTCATGCAAATATGTATACTCTACATTTTTAGTTAAGAATAAATAATTACGTGAAAAGCCAGGAATAATAATTTATTTCTCAGGTGTTCAACTAATATACTTGATGAATTATGAACTTCAATGAATGTGGTTCCAGAGATATTTGCCTCGAGTAGAACTTTATTTTACCACCCTATATGTGATAATTTGAAAATTAATGAATGAAAAGTCAAAAAGTACTAGTATGATCTATTTATCGTCACTTGTAATACAACGAAGATAAAACGAAGATGAGATTTTGAATTACGCTCCTGTCATGGATTTTGATACAGTATTCCTTATAATTTTTTGACGAATTCGAAGTAACTTATGCTTCTTATCTCCACTCGGAAATATTGGTAGAAATATGGAGTATCATATACTTGTCCATGAGGCGGCTATGCAAAATATTTTTTTGTTGAAAAGTAAGAGACCATTTTGATGAGATGAAAGAAAGGATTTTTCCAATAAGAAAATAAAAATATGACCAAACCTAATACAACTTTCTGGAATCGGAAATGGGATTTCTGATGCTAAAGTTATTTTTGATACTTGCAACAAGCATAATGGGAATTGCATTTAGCGTATATTTAGAATATGAATTAAGATATATCAAGAATTCTAATTGGCATTAAAGTATATAAATGCAGTTTTTTAAATTGGTTATAAACGAAATGTGTTTGTAGAGGAAAATGTTCAGGTGTTCTCTAATACCCGTCTCGCGTTGAGCAATTGATTAAGTAGACTACAGTTTTACTGCGCGGTGAATCTGCCAGAAGTACTACTGCAAGCATGTAGATGGTCGGGCATTTGACCTACACATTTGATCAAACTAACGGGAATGAGCTGCAAACAGTGATTATTATACTAATGTACTTATTAAAATATTTTTGTATGTGATGTGGACGGCGTGACAAGTTGTATTACATAAGTGAATGATATGTTAACGGTGCGTGATTTTGAACGGTATATGAAGTTGAAGAGTGCGTGATTATAGACGGAGTGTGGCGATGGACGATTCGTGATGTTTGGTGTGAACCTAGCCCATGTGAGATGGGTGAGGTGCGGTTGGTAACATTTAAGTGTCATTGTACATAAGAGCTCATACCTCTTCTTCTTGTATATGTGAGTACGTGCATTGTACGAGTGACCGTTGACCAGACTTAACCGTTGCCACCAGAAGAATTGCCTAATTGCAACGAGATTTATATAATAATAATAACAATTGAAATAATTTGAATAAATAAGCAATGGAAGTCCTCAAGTCAATTAATTTCCAAATATATTAAAAAAATCACACAGTACATATGTCTTCCTGATTTTAAAAGCATTTACCTAATTACAGATCTTCAGGTCCAGCCTCAGAGAACGTGTAAGTATTTTTATACCAACAGGAAGTCTATGAACAGGTGCAAATACTAGCTCGGAAGTGACGTAAGTTCGTATGAAAAATCCTTGACTTAAATCTCAACCACTTTAAATATACAGCACTATAATTTGAGGCATAATTAAGAGTATTATGATAAAGCATTTGGAATACATAATATTTTAATTTTGGATATCAATATCTGCAGTATAATTAGAAATCACTTAACTAAATTTGATCATCTTCTACTCTGCTTTCGATGATATGCAGTCCTACATGTATTTGCGGCGTATAATTTACCCCATTTGATGAAAACATGAAAAACGAAGTTTTCTGTGGATGGGTATATAACAACATTTGGCATTTTATGTTGAGGCTTTGGTAGTGGGAATACGTGCATGTGAACGTTTTTGTTCCGACAGTGTCTGTCGATACTGTATGTACAAGAATAACAATTTTATGTGCACAAAAATAATTTATATTGAAGCTTCCTGATGACCTGATTCCCCCTTTAGATGTTGACGAAGAGAAGAGACTTGAAGAGACGTTGCCAAATAATTGAATGATCAATTTTTTGTCATACAAAAACTTAACACCAATAATTAAAACAAGGAACCATTAAAACAAAAAATGGTAAGTATGAACGGAAGTATTTGGTAAAAAAATATGGCTATGCATGCATTAAGCTGGCAAAGGTCATTAAAGGAGACAAATCCATCTAAAAGCCATTCCCATCCATTAATATGATAGTAGAGAGGACGGTTCATAATATATTATTCTCGCCTATGTTATTTTACACGGAGCTCGGTCGTAAACATGAACTTGATTTATGACGCTTTGGAGACGAATGCAGTGTTGTGCCCGGAGGTCGACCTCATTCGAACTAACCAAAAGGCCTGTGGAAAGGAAGAAGTCGTCCCGACGAAAGTATAAGCGGGGATAGTCTTGGATTATAGACCCCCTAACAACCTTCCCCAATACACCCCTCTCCTGTAAAACTGCTCAACGACGGGGACACCTTCAGTGCCACCAAGAGGGTTTTACTGGAAGCTAGTAACCCGGAAAACGGAAACCGAGGACTGTTAAGCTTGTGAATAAACGGTACTATTCCCGGTCCCTTTCGGTTGTTACGTTCACCCGAACACTGGTTTCGAAGGATGAGAGTGGACGCAGGGGTGAATGGGGAAGAAGGAGGAGATGGTGGTCGGGTACGTGGTCTATACGCATTCGATGAGTAAACACGGGAGTGAGTAGCCGCAATTGGTGCGGCAGTAGGCATAAAAGGAATTCCCAGTGGTGCAATAACATTGCATGGTCTCGCTGCGCTTACATTGCAATGAAGTTACTTTAGTGCCCAATATTCAAGTGCAACATCCATTTCCTGGTCGGTAATTTTTAATGGTCTGTTGCATGTCGCATATTCAGGACTAAAATACAAGGAGTATCGGGATTAATGGCCTTGAATTTCTCTATTGACAGTTGTATCAAATGAGTGCCATTTGATGAGGTATTAAAAATATCTAGAGGAATTATACCTTTTATATCTTAAGTTGAGATGGAAAAAAAATGTTGCGAGCGGTCATACTGGAACTGCAAAAATATGTCACGTTTATTTTTAGATTTTGCCATGCAGACAGAATCCATTTGCGTTAATGGAACTATAACGGCTGAATTAATTTACAGAGGAAAGCAATGATGGTTTAATTTTAAATGTAACAAATACCTTTCATCCTAAACTTTTAAATATTTCACTGTTCAACCAATTTAATTATTTCGGGTAGCAGAAAAAACTAATATCGTTCGACAAAGTAAGTATGATAAAAGTTTTACCAGGATTAATTACACATTTCGGAATTACATTCTCAAAAATGGGCTATTAACTGTTTTAATGATGAATGTACGCGATTACATAAACAAAATACCTACTCCCAAAGCAAATATAACTAGAAGAGTATTGGCGTCACAGGAGCGGGAAAAGCCCTAAATTTTGGACTAAATGAAATATTTCAACATTATTTTCCCAAAATACCCATTATAAATGATCATACAGCCAACAATTTGAGTCAACGCTTGCACAAAAAACTTGTGTATTGCCGAAAGTGTATTTCTCGGTAATGTGAGTAAATAAAATGATATTTACTCCCTACATTTGAGCACTTTCCTAAAAACGAGATCGGATGAAGCTAATGCGTTCACGATTATGGCTTTTGTTATCACACTTTAACAATTAGAGCTCGTTTGTGATGGCTTAATAATTTGTGGCCAGACAAGTGATGAATGAAAGCCGTCACCTTCATACAAATACCAAAAAAAGAACAATGAGCTCACTCCTAGGTTAGTCTCGATCGAAATATCACATTGGCGTTTCCAATTTGAAAGAGTGAACGACTAGCAGGAACAAAAATACCAGAGAATACTCGTATATCCATCCGGTGGAAATAAATTCGTAAAAGCCCTCGGTTGTTTTCCTGCTAATAATAATCCCAAGTGAAAATGGTTCATAGTTCGATGGTAAGCTAAGGATAAATATTAACTCTTATCCTCTTTTATAAGCTCACGCAGATTTTAGGTGACTGATTTTCACTCAGCTCATCTCTTGCTGTTTATCAACGGCACCGAAAAAGATATCCTTTAATAAAAAACAATCCGAAAGTACGAAGCATGAAGCTATTGCAATCCCATGATTTAATACTCTAGCATATATCCCGGTGAACAACATTTTCTATCCTCATCGATCTACATTTAACATTGTTTTGATGTTTACTCGCAAATACAATATTATTGGATTAGATTAGATGAGGTATTTTCAACGCTACAGCGTGAAATTTTTTCCATTTGAAATGAACTAAAAATTGGGTAGATACTCGTACAGCGTGCAACTTGCTAATAAGAGTACGTCGAGAAACCTTATTCGTTTTGAACCTGACATCTGCCATGATTAAATAGCATTCCTACGAATTTAGCATCAATGACCAGACTACTAAGGAATGGAGGAAATTTGGTATCTTTGATGAAGAAAATTTTAATTAGTGTAGGAAATAATTACCGCTGCTATGAACGGTGTTCTCGCCATATATACGATTAGTTAAAGAAATAATTTTTGCTGATTCGTTTATTTGCGCTTGCAAACTCATATTTTTGTGACAGAAATGACTATTATTCAGTGGCTCAACGACCTCTTGCCGCCAAGGAAAGACTCATGGGAAGGATAGAATATAATGTTTTGCTTCACAAACCATGAACCCAATAGGATTCTCGGCAATCAGATATATTTTTATTTCAGAATATTAATATATTATTGTAAATATGGGTAAGTATTATAAGTATGGGTTTAGGAAGTGGAAAGGCACACCTGATGCCATTTCAGTAATGAGATCACTACTCGAGAGGAATATAGAATAAAATCAGGACGTATTTGCCAGTTTCGTAGATTTAGAAAAAGCGTTTGATAGAGTGAATTTGGAAAAAACTAATGAGTATATTGCAGAAAATAGGAATGGATTGGAGGGACAGGAGACTGATCCGCAACCTGTACATGTCTCAGACTGCTCAGGTGCGAGTGGGGAACGGAGAGTCCGGATGGGCAGTGTTAGGAAGAGGTGTAAGGTAGGGTTGCCCATTGTCACCGGTGCTGTTCAACGTATATGTGGAGGAAATGATTAAAGAGGCATGGGAGAACTGGAGGTAGGAATGAAAGTCGGAGGGGAATTCGTAAAATCGGTTAGGTTTGCTGATGACCAAGCATTAGTTGCTCAGTCAGCCAAGGGGTTGCAAGCATTGCTGAGTGACTTGGAAGTTCAGTGCGATAAATATGGGATGAGAATGAATATTAATAAAACAAAGGTTATGCGATTTTCCAGGAAGAAAAAGGCTAAGTTAAACATTAAAACAGGAATGCAAAAACTAGAGTACGTAGAACACTTAACGTATCTCCGAAGTGTTTTGGACCAGCACGGTCAAATTAGTTGGGACGTAAGGAGAATTGCTCAAGGAAAAGAGGCTTTTCACAAGGAGGAGGGAGACATATATAAATATATATACATGTATATATATATATATATATATGCAAACCATAAACACAGTAATCAACCCTATAATCATATACACTTCAAGTTTTATTTGGTCTCTGGCGGTGCATTTGGGAACAAAAAAATTATTTACGTTAAATTAAGGAATTTAGCGAACTAAAACGACTACAATATAACATAGACAAATAAAATACATTAGGGCCTCTTTCGCTGAATTCAGTATACGATATATAAGAAAATACATTTGCGGGAATGCAATACTCCGGCTTGGACCAATCTTGGTTTTTTTTCGCTGCTGTTGATCTTATCGAAGGACTAACCAAGGCAGTAGGTATAAAACTCGGTATTATTATTATTAGGTAATCTACCGGTTAAGGTAGGTTTTTGGATGGACACAACTATCAAATAAACATTTTGTGACTCCCCACCTAGCAAACTAATCTATATCAGGTCCCTCTTCATCTCGGTGTACTTCTTTCCTCCCTTCATCCCGTCCAACATCCCTATCCTGTTCCTACCCTTACCTCGCTTGCCCAACATTCTCCCCTCTATTACCCTCTTCAACATTCCACTACCGCTCAATACGCCTTTCATCCATTTTTCCTGCCTCCATAGAATTTCTCTCAACAAACCCCTCTCCTCACCCACCATTTCCAGTACTTCCTCATTTGTTTTCCTTTCGGTCCATTTCACCTTCTCCATTCTTCTCCACACCCACATTTCAAAAGCCTCCAATCTACGTCTATCCTCCTGCTTCAGCGACCACGTTTCCGCGCCGTACATAGCTACGCTCCATATCAGAGTTTTTACGAGTCTTTTCTTAACATCCCTACTCAACGTCCCCGTCATCAACTCCCTCCTCCTTGAGAAAGCCTCCTTGCCTAGCGCAATTCTTCTCCTTACGTCCCTACCACTTTGACCGTATTGGTCCAAAACACTTCCGAGATATGTAAACTGCTCTACCTGCTCTATTCTTTCCCTGCCTATTTTAATATTTAGCTTAGCCTTTTTCTTTCTGGAAAATCGCATAACCTTTGTTTTATTAATATTGATTCTCATCCCATATTTATCGCACTGAACCTCCAATTCACTCAACAATGCTTGCAACCCCTTGGCTGACTGAGCAACTAATGCTTGGTCATCAGCAAACCTAACCGATTTTACGAGTTCCCCTCCGACTTTCATTCCTACCTCCAGTTCTTCCCATGCCTCTTTAATCATTTCCTCTACATATACGTTGAACAGTACCGGTGACAATGGGCAACCCTGCCTTACCCCTCTTCCTAACACTGCCCATCCAGACTCTCCGTTCCCCACTCGCACCTGAGCAGTCTGAGACATGTACAGGTTGCGGATCAGTCTCCTGTCCCTCCAATCCATTCCTATTTTCTGCAATACACGCATTAATTTTTCCCAATTCACTCTATCAAACGCTTTTTCGAAATCTACAAAACAGGCAAAAACGTCCTGATTGTATTCTATATTCCTCTCGACTAGTGATCTCATTACTGCAATGGCATCACGCGTACCTCTTCCTTTTCTGAACCCAAACTGATCATCCCCTAAGTAATCATTTGCCTTACTCTCTATCCTTTTGTTGATGATCCTGAGAATAACTTTAGCTGCGTGGGATATCAAACTTATTGTTCTGTAATCCTCACATGACGAAGCCTTTGCCTTTTTTGGAATAGGAACTAACACCGATCTCACAAAATCTTCCGGCCAGATTCCTTCCTCATAGATACTACGAATCAGTCCATATATGGCCTTTTTCCCACCTTTCCCTAACCATTTCAACATTTCTACAGGAATATTGTCCACCCCCACAGCCTTATTTGCTTTCATCTCCTTTAATGCCCTTTCTATTTCATCGTCGAGTATGCCTGGACCTAAGCTATCTTCTTCTACGTCATGTTCCTTTTCTATGTCTAACCTTGTCGGCCTAAGTTCTTTACCATACAGCGTTTCTATATATTCCTTCCATCTCTCTTGGATTTTTCCTGGTTCAACTATTATCTTACCCCATTTATCTTTAACTGTTAGCACAGCTCTTGCCTTCTTACTTCCCGATAATAACTTAACCTTGCTGTATAGAGCACCAATTTCACCCTTCTTCTGTAAACTTTCCATATCCTCGCATTGCGTTTTCCACCATTCTTCTTTTGCTTTATTTGTGGCCCTTCTCAATTTATTGTTTAACTCTTTGTACTTCATTTTGCCTAACTCTGTGTTTACATTTTTCCATCTTCTTCTCTCATCCATCTTCGCAATCATCTCATCCGTTACCCATGGTTTCCTTATCCTTTTCCCGTTAACGGTTCCTATAGTGTCTTTAGCGGCTTCCAATATCCCTTTCTTGATACATTCCCATTTTTCTTCGATAGCACTCAGTTCTTTACCGTCATCCATCATTTTCTCTACAGCCTCCTGATACTCCTTCCTCGTTAATTCATTTACTGCTTCTAAATTCCATTTTTTAACCCGCCGCCCTTGCCTTATCTTCTTGAAACGAACATTACATTTCATAACAACTAAATTGTGGTCAGAGTCCGCATCCGCTCCTGGGAAACTGTGCGAATTTATCACACTGTTCCTAAACCTGTGCCTAACCATAATATAATCTAACTGATACCTTTCTGAGTCACCTGGCATTTTCCATGTATACCTACGCCTTTTGTGGTGTCTAAACCATGTGTTAGTGATGACTAACCCCTGTCTCCTGCAGAATTCAATTGCTTTCTCCCCGCGTTCATTCCTCGTGCCTAACCCATAGTCCCCCACCTCAACACCATCTCTTCCTTCGCCTACCGTCGCATTCCAATCCCCCATCACTATCAAATGTTTCCCTGCAGGAACACTCGCGATGATATCCTCTAACTCATCATACATCCTATCGACTTCTTCCTCCTTGTGGTTGCTCGGTGGCATGTATACCTGGTAAATAAAACTCGGTATTATAATATCGGAAACTCTTGTGATCTATTTGGTGGTGGTTTGATTACACTACATTACTAAAGGAAGATCTTACATTTAAAATTATGATAACACCTAAAGGGTATATATATATCTCAAAAAGAAAAGTGGTGCCTGAAAATGTCGAGACTATTTTAAAATGCAAGGTCTCGTCGTTTTTGGACTTTTGTTCTTGGTTAATCTGTACAAGCACCGTGTATTGGTGTTTTTTTTTAAATTGAGATACGCGAAAAAGCAATAGACGAGAATGAATGTGGGACAATCTCCAGACAAGGAGAGATCAACCGTTATCAGAAATAGGTGCAGCGTACAAATTTTCCTACGTAAGATTGATTAATAAGAACATACACATACAGTGCGCATCATCATTAAAGGGAAGTAAACCAACGACTGTAGCAGTATGCTAATGATTAATTTCGACGATAATTTCCTGATTAACTTGACGGTGCCGCCTCAATGGCCTTAGCGTTAAGACCATATCCGGCGGAGCGCTATGCCGCTTGAGCGCTCCGTAGTCTATTAAACCTTCCGCCGTGGTCCACTCTGTTTTCCCTGTCCAACTCCCTCACGCGCGCTAAGCTACATTCGAGCCCATTCGGATACGACCACGAAAGATTGCTTCCATCTCGTGTGATTTAAACACAAGGATTCTTTGTGCTGAGGAATCCCGGCGATCCAACAGCCCAAGTAGACTGCGCACCGCATTTGGTTGGCGGCCGGGCAATCGCTCTACGCTCCCCACACCCACTCCTCCCCCTCTCTCCTTCTGGACTCAATCACACCATTCATTGCTTTGCGTCACGACTTCAAAAACCCCATCCTTCCTCCCAGACGTCGTCTTTTCCCCATTCCACCCATGCCCTCCTCACCCCCTGGGCCCTCTTCACCCATCTCCTCACCGTCCTCCGAAACCCTCACTCCCCATACCCTCTCACTACAACCTCCCCTCACACCCTTCCACCCCCCTCAACTCCTCTCTGCAGCTCTCCCTCTCTCCCTGACGCTGGTATGGCTGACGTTCTTCTCATGTGACGCGAGTCCCACCCAAGGAATCCGATCTTGGAACGGCTCGTGGCTTCCGAGATATATTAATAATTTCATGCCGACGTTGTTTTCAGCGCCACAGCGGGTATATTTGTCACACGGCGCGAGAATAGCCGGCGACTGAGCGGACCTTTCAAAATCCGGAAGTCAATGCCGAAGGAGGTTTATTCTGATGGGTAAATGCATGTGGAGAGAAATGAAAATCCCTATGCATGCATTGTCATGGTGTATTGTCATGCATTGTTTTGAAATTGGTGTTTCGGTTATTTGGGGCGCTCTATGCGAAATATTGACGATTATAGGGGATGTTGTATTCAGATGTCATTGCTTCAAATATATTGAAAGCGAGAGTCAGAGAGAGGCAGTTAAGAGGCAGTATTCCCTCAAGGGACTAATATTTATTTCAATTTTTATGCATTCAAAATATTTCCTAATCGCTTCCTGAAATTCCGAACCAGTACATTCAGGAATTGAATGAAAATTAATTACAGAGGATTGAAAAAGCCCGTGAAATGACCAATTGATATAAAAATTAAATACCGTACAAATGATCTCGTTCGTCACTTGATCTACTATGAGTACTAAAAACGGAAAACTACTACCGTGAGCAACAAAATTCCATAAGTGGTCGTTTTTAGTAACGTAAAACTGAAGTAAAACTATATGCAGGGGGTTTTCTAAAGACCTACATGCATATATTCCACGTTACTCGAGTCAGAAAGCTCTACCGTGGAGTCAGTCAGAATCTTCTGAGTGGTGTGGTTCTTCTTTTATATAAAGGTTTTGTGTATGAATGGAATTCAGGCATCAAAATCCTATCTCTTGGGATTAATAGATTAGCGAGAAACTGGAAAGGTGTAATTGTACACCATTTGAGAGGGATTAAACTGATATTTCTCCAATAAGATCCACATTTCGCTCAGCAAAAGTTGACTACCGTCCGAACAACACAGATAGTGAAAATAATAATGAGCAAATAGCAACAATTTTCCCACTGATATGAATTTAATCCACGACCGGTTTCGATGTACTGTATTATCACCCGAAGATGATGTAGTACATCAAAACCAGTCGTGGATAAAATTCGTATCTAGCAGAAAATGTTACTATTTGTTCATTAAGCTAATTGAATCCACCATGTTACGCCTGAAACTACGTAATTTGACAGCTAATGACTGTAATTTACAACGTAGATGAGGATGAAATCGTTGATCCACGGACAACATACAAATGGAGACCACAAAAAAGGGAAACTAAATTTTTTCAAAATGAGTATACGACTGTTATGTGACTCTAAAAAATGTAGCATCAACGATAAATCAAAACAGGATAGACCAATAAATGTCAGAGTCGAAGCTTATGTGGAACTGAGGAATTAAGTGACAAATCTAGGAGTATATTTAACACAGCTTTAATATCTGCCCTACTACTCCGCAATATATATATATATACTATATATATATATTGCGGAGAGTTCTACTGACTTCGGCCGCCAGTTGAACAATGGTAGTCGGGGGTAGAGGTCCAAAACCTCTCAGACTGTGGGTCAAACGCTAAGGAGTGGCAACCCTGTTCCCGACCACTCACTACTCTCCTCCCTACCCACCTTCCCCAAACACCCCAACACCTTCTTCCATCTACCATCCCTCCTCCCTCATACCCCCTTAATCACCCCAAACCCCTTGGTTCCTCCCACTCCTTGTCCCCCACTCCCACCGCCCTCCCTGATCCCCACCCTTTCCCTGTCTACCTCATTTCTCTCAACTTCCACCCCCCCCTTCTCCTCCTCAGACCCCTCACCCCAAGCCCCCCGCCCCTTCTACGTAGATTCTCGCATGAATCACGCATGAGAACGGACGACCTGGCCCCGAAGGCCTTATATTTGGAAGTGGAGTCGCGGGGGGGGGGGGGGGGGGAGAAGAAGCGGGGGAACGGTGGTGAGGATGAAGGTAACACACACCTAGGAGGCAGCGAAAGTTTTTGGGGATAGATGCCATGAAGAGCGGGATGGAGGGAGCTAGCTGGCTGCTCTCACCAAGGTGAAACGGGGTCTCGCAATTCGAAGGAGAATTTCGCGAATTATATCGCAACACACCCTTATCCCCCTTCCAACTGTGCGAATCGTGGCGGGCAACAACCTCGGAGGGGGGACTTGGAGATGGAAGGTTTATAAAAACGGCCGTAATAATTTGCAATTTCCCTCCCCTGGTGTTTCTCCCGGGTCTCTTTTTGCTTTAAATGTTCTACTTTTCAGAACTGAGTCCCGCTCTCGGGTTTTATGGAGGAAAATATGGGTAGACGGTACGTTAAATGGTTCCTCCCGTCCATGGACTCGCGGTTTAATTTTGAAGACGGTTAGCAACGGTTGGCGTTAAAAACGTGCGTTATGCCTCTTCCTCGGGGATTATATGAAGACTTATTTTCTCAGTAGATAAAATTTCTAATGTTTCACGAACGACTTACCCTAGTTATGTCTCCAGTTACGACGTAAGGCAGGCAGTAACTACCTTCAGGGCATCGAACAATTTGCCCAGCATGCGGATGTTTTGAAACCAGGGATTCAGATTTCTTCCAGAATGAAACAATTTCGAAACAACGGAATTGAAATAATTAGCTTTTAAGTGCTTCCATATAGGTCCGAAAAAATGTATAGGGGTTCAAATCGCATACAAGTGGCTAATTGAAGTGTCTTCAAAGAATGTTAGGGCAAAGTAAATATTCTCCTAATGAGAACAACTACTTACTGTGCTGGAATTTTACTGTAGAAAAATATTAAGTTTATGATTTAGTATAGGATCTGTTCTTTTGGGGGATCAATTTGCTTACTATCAAAATAATTACTGCCAAAAAAATGTCTGCCTAATGAGGTTAAGCCGCTTGATTTAAGTTTTGAATCGCAAAAACGTAGGTGTAATACTTTTAAAACGTAGGTTGTTTTCAAGACAATATTCAATACTTTTCAATTAAAGAAAAGGTGAAAGCATTAGATGAGTAATTCATAAAAAAAATTTTATCATTATTTTCTATAGGTCTTAAAATTTCCTTCGCCACATTGCTGTAATCATTAATTCATTAAAAAGAGGTTAGTGTCCAATTAATGAAACCAACTGCATTGATCCATTAATTTTCTTAGCTATTATAAAGTAGTTTAGTTTTAATAATAAATATGCATAATCTTCTATTTATCGCAATTTACCTTGTCGGTGGGTAGCACTCTTTACTAAAAACTTAGCTGATTCACTCTTCCAATGACGTACCTTCTATGCTAATAAACAAACAAAACGTTTTCACCGAAAAAAATATTTACTCTTACATTCAAAGATCAGTAAAAGTCTATTAAAGCACATTATTCACAGACATTCTTGCTCGTGCCATATGTTCTATTTGAAGAACTGCTGGGAGAGATACATTTCCCATCTTATTCAGTACGGAGTTAACGTTTAGAACATTGTGAAAGGTCCTAGCAGGAATTTTATTTAATATTCTTTCGATTTTTAGTATTTTTCGCGTGGCGCGGACTAAACATATGTGACAGGTGAGGCGGCTGGAGTAGTGCCAGTTTTCTCTTAGCGTAAGCAGACGATTTCTGAGAATTAAAGCAATGGAGTTGGAACACGTCCACGTCCAGTAGGGCGAGGAGACACAGCTCATTAAAACAAGGATAACGCCCTTAGGATCTCATCTGTTCCGCTTACAAGAAACATCCTTTGACGGAATAGTACAACATGGCGATAATTTAATAACCCCCACCTTTCCATCTTTAAGATTAACGTTATCATTACTTCACCATGAAAATTACTTTTAAGGTAATTAAAATTGCCTTTAACGTTTGATTTATCTTTGATTCCTCTTTTGGGTATGGTGTAAAAACTCATTTCATCTAATACAAGTTTTTTAAGTCAAATATGGTTCGAAAAAAATATGCACAACATACCGGCTACTTCATTTTATGCGAAAGAGAATCTTTCAACTTTGTGTTTAATGTTTCACGAAACATTACATTCACATGGAAAAATAAATCATGTACGTTATCACTCCTTGATAATTCATTGTATTTATAAGTGTACAAACTATTTTTATGTTATTTACATGGAAATTTCCTCCATGCGCAATTCAATATCCGGAAGTTTAATTAGCTGTTTCAACACATCACTGCACCTTAAATGCAGGCAGCTTAGAAGTTCAAACGAGCTGTAACTACGATCAATTCTGGATGATACACCCGAAAGTTTACAGCAAAAATGCATTTTACGTGGAAGCTTAATTCTTCATTTAAGCTTAATTCGAGTTCAAAGCTTAATTTTCATTTAAGTTCCAATTTAAAAGGTATTTACACACGTTTAATTTACTCAAACACAGTTCGATTGTTTACGCGACGGTAGCTTGCAGTTCGGAGAAATAAAAAAAAGAACTTCAATTAGTCTTCTCCCACTTGAATTTTTGTCACGTACGTACAAACCCACCAACCACGGGCACCTCCGAAATCGTTTCCCTTTTCACAAAGCTTCGGGAGATGAATCCTAAACCGGGCGCGCCCGAGCGCTTGCCTTTGTTCCCTCGTGCATAAAACATACAGGCGACTGAACCGTGCGGCCTCTCGCCAATTAATAAAAGGCTAGAAATCAAACACCTCATTTATCAGAACGCAATACCTCCGGGTTTTATTTCGCTCCGTGCCACGCGAAATCAGGGTTGGGGTCCCTCCACAAAGGGAAGGCTGAAA
Source organism: Hetaerina titia (assembly GCA_037158775.1). Lineage (NCBI taxonomy): Eukaryota > Metazoa > Arthropoda > Insecta > Odonata > Calopterygidae > Hetaerina > Hetaerina titia. Next base: position 42,957,249 of record CM073773.1, on the reverse strand, counting down.
GCGAGTTAGGGGAGTGTTGGATAAGCATCCAGCATTATACCCAGCCGGAGGACGAAAGCGGACGTGTGGGCGCCGGGTGTAACGCGCCCCGGGTGCCACACACGACCGCATCCCCGTGATTCCTTGATACTAAAGCACGGACATAGAGAGGGAGAGACGAGACGACCGACCCTCCATTACTCACCGAATCCCTCCAGCTCCACCCCTTCCCACCTCGCGACTCCTCCCTCCCGCACCACAAAACCTCTCCCGCGCTAGGAACGAAGTATTAGCCAGGATTGGTGAGAGTGGGGAGGAGGGAGGGTGGATGTGTTTTGGAAGGTCTCACGGGGGCACTTTAGCACGGGCGGTGCGGACGGGCGAGGCTTAGGGCCGCACTAGATCGGATTCTATGGTTAACCCGTGGGTAGCGCAGGATTTGGAAACGGTAGGACGACGTCGAGGCTTCAAATGCGGTTGCCTCCCGTACTATAACTCTCCACCCACACCCCCCACCCTCCGCCTTCGCAGCCGTCTGTAGCACGGCGATGAACAGGATTTCAATCCAGAGGCGGCACCTCTCCCCCCCCCCCCCTAACTTTCGCCTCCTTCCATCTGCGCGCGTGGCACGAGACCGCACAGAGACCATTCCATCCGCGGACGGAGGGAATGAAAAAAACTCCATCAGATACGAAAGAGAATGGAGGGTTGGGATAGGGTAGAGAAGGCGAGACTTGCGCCCTCTCAAGCTCAGGCGAGAGATTTGAAGATACGGGGGATACATGGGGAGGAGAGTGTGGTCTGGGTGTTTAGGTTAGGGCTCCAGTCCGGAGAGAGAGACGTCTCTGCTTCTCTCCCGCGACTCGGAGAAGGGTTGGAGAGGAAAAACCGCCCGGTCAGCAAGTCTCCATCCCTCTCCCTCTTCCCCTCTCTTTTCGCCGCTTCCTGCATATCCCTCTCGTTCTCGTCCCTTTTCCGCTTCGCCGCTCTTACCCAACTCGTGCGATCCCTCCTCTCCCCTATCGCCTGCGTCGCAAATGCACTCGTGGTTCTCGTTCGGTGCGCATTCGTAGCCATTGGCGACGGTTGCAAATAGGTGTGAATGGGCACTGGTAGCGGACGTGGACTGCTCTGCTGTCCTCTGCCTCCCCCTAAGCATTCCCCGTCAAACGTTCCCCGTCCCCCTTTCTCTCTCTCTCGGAAAGCCTCACATCTCTTCAGCGATGAAGGTATCAGACGCCGACACCTACGGCTGTGTTCCTCCAATTCTGACCTTTTTTTCTGTCTATCTCCCTGTCCTTCCCCTTCTCTTCCTCCCTGCATCGGTCCACGAATCCAAATCTCCACCATTCCTTCCCCGGTCCTCTCTACTCTCCCCAGCACTCTGACATCCACGCTTCCCTCCTGTTAGACTCCCGGTACAACTCCTACTACATGAATTTTTATTTCGCATTCTCGGGATTTATTGACGATGTAGAGAGTGATCCTTGATAGGTGACACGAAACTTTACAAAGCATCTTCTTTCTATTTTTTTTTCAAATTCATATCGTAATCCAAGTTCTGTTATTAAGCTTCATGGTCTTTTATTTAATGTTGCAAATAATATTTTCGTCCGCTTTTAAAATGCTATCGAGCGCTGGTTTTATTCAAACTTCCCTTCAAACTTCAAACCCCTAGAATCCTCACAAGGTATTTGTACTCATTCAAGTCACCTAGACGATATGCTCCTTTAAATTGAACAATATATTTAGACCTTCCTTGCACATTGGTAAGAAGTCATACACTTGTGAAAATATAGATTTTACCTTACCGGTAGATGGAGATGGAGAGAGTGCCAAAGGGAGAGATATTATCAAAAGGTCTGTCTTAGTGATGCGCATGAAAATTCAATTTACATTTCAAAAATAATATTTGCAATCAGAGACCAAAAGTAAATGTTTACTTGCGTTTTAAAAGATAGAGATAATAAAGCTCAGAGAAAGGGGTATTACGGACCAGAAAATATCTGGTAGTGCTCGCGAGACAGTTTAGAATTTGTAGATCGTCTAATAAAATAATTATTTGAGGCTTCTCATCTAATATACTTTACACTTTCAGGCTTGACTTCGTGCAATTGTCAGGTGTCCGTATTAAATGATTTTGTAATTTTTCACAGAATTTATTTCTGAAATAAAGTCTGTGGAACATTACAAACTCATTTAATATGTTCTCATTTAATGGTCATTTGAATTAACCTGTACAACTGCTACAACACAAGACTGAAATAATTCGGGATGCTCTTAAAAAAAATAAGGTTATAGTTGAAGTTATCGGTGTCAATTTATTGATTAGAATATTATCACGTTTATCAATCATACCAGGTATGGAAAATGAAATTGGATAGCATGCCTACAGTATGTGAGGATTTAGTTTATTTATAGGTTACATTGATCAAATTTCGATGGATTTTATCATGCAGGCTGAAGTAATTACGTAATGCTTTGAAAAAGGTCGTTAACTATAAGCACAAGATTGATAATATGTAATAATTTTTATATGGATGAGGTGTTTGTATGACCTCCTCCTGGCGTAATGGAATAGGTGACAGCAATCAGACACTTGGGTTAGCCTGGGGAGTATTTTGAGATCTGCTGAGGGCTTAAATTGGCGATTTTAATCCAACGCTAACACAAATAAATAATATCCGTTGCCAAAAAGCTATATTTTCCCTACGACCTACACCGTTATCAAATCCATACAATACATCTTCATGATCCAAGTGAGATTTACGGAATCACTGTAATTATACCGAGATGGAGATGGTTCAGAGAAAAACCTAATTCGGTTTGAGAAACAAACAAGTGGGCTAATGAGATGTATTTTTGAATTTTATTTAAAATGCCCGTATTTATGCATATATTCATTTCAATTAGATTAATGCTTGCAGTAATGCACAGTTGATGAAGGTGTCGTTCGTATGGAATGAAACGGCGGCATGGTGAACAAAGCATTAGAGTTAAGTATTCAACCAATCCATCCAATGAATCCGTCCTCCGCTCATTCGATTGGTGGCAGGACCAATGTACTGGATTCCTACTCTGAGGCCTCAAACCTGAATCCGGCCGTGCTCTACGTATCTCTGCCAACATAGTTTAGCAGGGGAACCTTGACTCCGCCGTCAAAAAATATAGCAAAGTCAAACACCGGTTATCTCTCAGACCTTCTTCTACCCTAGACGAGATGGAGTCAAATCTGTAACGGTGCGGGGTCACCTTAGCCGTCGGTCACCTCCAATGATAACAGCCATTCACCGGGGCTTCATCTCCGCAACTTTTCCCATCGCCGCACCGCGATCCGAACTTTCCACTCGGGTGTCGTGGGGTGGAGAGTGAAAGTGGGTGTCTGGGAGGGATCAAAGGAGGGAGAGGATTGTAGGAGTAGAGAGGCGACGCGGGTAAAAAGAGAGAGAGGGAGGGAGAAGGGAAGGAATCGAGCCACGTGGATCTGCGGCGTCAGCATGCGCATAAAAAAGAATTCAGGGAAAAAAATAGAACTGGGACTTCTCGAAGGGCTGGCGACGGAGGGTTCGAGGTAGAGGGAGTGAAGAGAGAGGACGGGAAGGGTGCATTTCAGGAGGGAGGCGACGGGGGGGGGGGAGAGGGAGGGAAGGTGGAATTCGTGGGGTGCCGGGGAGAAGTGGTGAATCTTCTTCGAGTGTCTGAAAGGGTGGGCGGACGGGGGAGAAGGAATTGATGAGCAAGTGAGGTTGATGATTGGAGGCGGGATATATGGAAGTTCTCACGAGCGAGAGGCGGGAGGGGCGGAGTCGGACGGACCGGAGGAGGCGGGGGCAGCGTCGTGTGCGAATGGGCGAGGAGGTTGTGATAAGTATGGGGGTGTGGGCGCGGCGGTGGGGGAGGGATACAAAGACAGCAATTAGGGAGGCTGCAGGACGCGGGAGAAGGGGAGTGGGGCTGTGGGAGGAGGGAAGCCGAGAGTTTCGCGGGCCCAGTGTTTTTTTGCTCCCACTCATCAATTTTTGATTATTTTTATTCGAATGATGAATTCTACTCTGATTGTGATATCATTTCGGCGCCCGAATCGGGGTTCGTAAATGTTTTCTGCCATGAAAAGGAATGAATTTTTTTTATTCGCATGAATCAAGGCAGCCCTCTATGTTGATTGTTAAGAGATGGTTTTTTCGGATTTTTTTTTTAAATTGGGAAGAAATAATTACATTAATTCAACTCTTTGGCCTGAATGCTCTAATTAAAATTTTAATAATTTTCTTTGTGTATGATAGGGTGTAGAATGTCATAAAATTATAGTAAAATAATGGAGTTGATTTTAATTCATAAAACAATAATTACTTAATATTTTATTACGATGGTGAAGTTAAAGTTAAAAACTTGTGATAAAAAACCAGATATACCTCACCTCTAATTAGTGATATTTTTTAATGATAATAGGCACCATTTTTTCCTAAGTGACGGCGGAAGTAAATATAGTAAAAAACTAGTGGAATGCAGAAAAATGAAGTTACAGGGGAAAAGTGTGAGAAACCAAATTCGAAAAAAGATTTTTCTAAAGGAAAGGTTTTGCGGTAAAAGGGAACGAATTCTAAATGAATAAATTTCGTAAAGACGTTAATGAGACAAAATAGGGTGATTACTATAAGGTTATGAAAGGCTAATAAAAATTCTATCTCTCTATTCTATGCTATAAAATAATTGAATTAAGACAATGAGGACAGCACAAACATCATTTTATAGCCCATGACCGTTTAAAGAAACGACAAGACAATACGGATGTGATCGACAGATATAGAATTTAAAGATCCTAAGAATAAGACTCCATGAAAATATTTTCTAGATTACGTTTCTAAGCTCAATTTAATCCCCATATAGAAACAAATTACGACGAGTAAGAGGAATAGTGGAAAAATCGGGAATGGAGAAATGCCACGTAGTAGGAATAGAACGACGACAGCGGAAATAAAAAAGCGATGATGAAGCAAAGAGGAAACTGAGAAATCCATGGAAGGAGGTTGTATGTGATGAAAGATTGTAAGAGAAGATGGATAAGAGGAGATGAGGAGGCTTCTGAGAGTCGAGAGAAGGAAGTGAGCTGGATGGGGAAAGTGGGTGGGGAGAGAGAAGGGGGGAGAAGAGGAGAAAGCTAAGATGGAGCTTTCAAAGGGGAAGACGAGGAGGCAAGGGAGAAATGTGGAAAAGAGAAAGAGGCAGAGAGCGCTGCGGGAGGAAGTCACAAGTAACGATGGCATTTCTTATCCTCAATCGACATTACAGAAAACGATTTGTTAATCACGTATTGAAAGATCGGGTTTGAGTTATCATTGAAAATGAAAGTATCACCTTGTTTGTATTTGAGTGCAGCTGCAAGCTTTCATTCTTTAACAGAATTTCCCTAATAGTTGGGAAGATTCTTTATCGTGATGAATAAAAATTATCTAATTCAATCTTCTTTTCCTCAAATAACCATGATGGTAAACAGAGACATTTCAGGCGTGATTTGGTGAAATATCATGATTAATTAAAAATTTGCAATTTTTCACAAAATAAAATGTAATACGACCGATTTCAATGTAACTAAACTGTTACCAGATGAAGATGTAGTTAAATTGAAACTGGTCGTATAGAATTTTATTTTGTAGAAAATTGCAAATTTTTAATTAACTATGATAGGACGGTAGGGAGAAGTTAATATTCTAGTTAACGATGGCAGATTTCTTTCGAAAAAGTTAACTCGATGGATGTCAAACTCCAAGGTAGAAAACTAGAAAATAATTATCGGAATGAATTCCAAAAGAACGCCTTTGCGGTTAAACACTGAAGGAGGACATAAAAGTAGTCGATTGGAAATTATTATGAAAGCATGACCACCCCAGTGCTGTACCTCCGACGAGCGCTTTTTAACGGGTGACATTAACTTTCAGTTTAGCTCTTTCGTAGCGCCTTTTGGGTACGGATCCGCCGCCACTTTCGAATCTGAGTTGGCAACGCTGGAAGGAAGATGTTGGGGTAAAACATCTGAAGAGTGATAGAAAGATAAGAGCGGAGGAGGGGAAGAGATGCCTGCCGAAGGAAGAGACGAGAGGGTAGGAGGGTAAGAGATGGAACTGGAGGCATCATTTCTGCGACTCCTCTTTTTTCCATCGAAGCGAGAGATGGGGAGAGAGAGAGAGTAAGGCGGGGGAACATGATGAGATCGTAGTCGGGTGAGAGTGCTGAGGAGTTCGGGAGAAGAGTCATCGAATTCGGGAGGTAGCAGTGGGGACAGAGAGGGGTCACGGTTGGTGGAGGGCGGGGCGGACGGGGAGAGGAGGGACCGGAAGAGAGGTGCCGGGGGGACATTAAACCTTGGACCGGCTTCAAACGACTTCCCATGAAAAGCGATTTAGCGAGGAACAAGTACACCAATTCCCTCTTTACCCTCCACTTGTTTTCCGGAAGATTTCTATCGAGGAACGCTTTAGCAGAAATTTTTCTGATGAATCGGCGTTCCCTGGCCGAAATAACTACTAAATTATTATGGACCCCCCGGACAAAAGATTCGACGTTTTTTCTCTTTCGACGAGACAATGCGGCCACGAGGAAAATACATTCGGCGATGAAATGCGGTAATGCCCCTTCCCCTGCCCAACTCCCGGGTAAATCGTCCGAAAAGTATTCGGATGCGTGTGTGCGGCAAAAATGTGGAGCGGGGATCGAAGATTCTTCTTCTTCCATGAAAGGGAATCTAGGGGAAGATATTTTCTTCTTCCCGGGGAGGGAGGGGGAAGTTGTCTTCTGACTGAATGGAAATTATTTTTCTTCGTGATTCTGTAAAAATTTCCAATAGGAACCCGGCAGATGGAGATTCATTTTACATGAGCAAATCATTTTGACTGTCTCAAATCAGAGAGGTGACTTAATTAAAATTATAACAAAGGAAAAACACCTTTTAAATTGAAACCTCTTAAAACAGATGTTGATATTTTAGCTTCTACATATTCTTACATTTTTATCAACATAAAAGGAAAAATGCAGGACCCTCATTATAAAAATAAAAATGTAACAAAAAGGCACACTTAAAAATTTTAATATTTGCGAGAAATAATTTTATCTTTGCAACTTTTCCAGTTTCATTGCTTTTTCCAGGTAATTTTTAATGTCATTCTCAAAAAACAGTTGATTGAGCTGGAAATTTTATATTTATTAGTGCTATCTCTGATTTATCAATCCGTATAATCCTCATCAGGCTAACCTCATCTAACTTAATCAAGCCCAGCCGAAATCCTCTTCGGAACACCTGCAGTTGATTGGAATTGAAAAGTTGCCACATTCAACGCAGGAACAGACATCTCTTTCGTTCACAACTAGATCTTTCTTTTGTTCTTTCATAACTTAAAATTTTCCTCGTTCCGCATTTTTAACAATAGCAACTATACTCTAAAATACTGATAACACTTTCGAGTCGTTAATACAATAGAAAAGCCTAAATAAGAACGTCTCTAGTGGCCCGTGTGAATGAATATTAATGCCACCTCACTTGAAAAAACTAAACTGAAAAAACACCGCTGGCAACTCAAACATAGCTGACTTAACAAAGCATTCAAAAAATAAAAGGAGACATTCAGTTCATCAAGTCAGGGAAGAAAGCGATTCGACGTCTGCACCGTCTGAGTCGAAATAAATGAGAGCCGATATTAAAGGGAGCATCCGAAGCGTGGGCATCTTATTAAGAACTCGCCAAACGTCAGACCCCTTTTATTAAGTCGCGTCGGGCCAACTTAGACCCGAGTAAGCCCCCCTCCTATGAGAACGAGCTTTTGAAGATGAACAGAGGCGACCGTTGTTAGTCCCAGTTTGTGAACCGAGAATGTGGGAGGAGGAAGATGCGAAAGGGTGTGTGGTGCCGGGCTGGTATGGAGACGGGATGGGACGCAGAAGGGTTTGCATGTGAGTGTGTGTGTATGTGGGAGGGTGCGATTTATAAGGGAGGGGGTGAAGAGAAAGCAGGGACCGGCGCGGAGGCGGTGGGTCCTCCTCGCCCAATGCCGGCCGATTGAGTCCAGAGAGCACATCCATCATTTCCGGAAGATCTCACCGCACACATCACCCCTCGGAGGCCGAACGGCCACATCCCGACCCCCCGTCCCACCTCCCTTCCTCACCGCCAAGCACGTGCGCCGTCCTCCTCAACCCCACTCCCATCCCGACCCAATCATCGGACGATGATGGCCGGGAAGGAGTGCCTATCTCATATAGGCCCCCTCCACCTCCCTTGACCTGCACCCCTATCCCTCACCCCCCCTCGACTTCCGCTCATTTCCCACCCCTTCCCTCGCGCTATGGCCTCCCCCTCGTCCCCAACCCCTCGACGCAGCGAACTACACTCACTCCCCACACCCTCTAACCTTCTCTCCCTTCGTTCGCAACGAGCTGTCTTCCCAATGTATCCTTGCTGAATACCCATCAAACGCTATCGTGACGGGGAAACTTCCTCGTCCGTCGCCGCCCTGAAAGCTCGTGCGGGATACCCTTATCGGGAAAACCGGGGAAATTTCAATTATTATAAAGGCCGGAGGGGGAGGCGAGGGGATACAAAGGGGCGTGGGAAAGTACGCTTTAACATTTCGTGTCGTGATTAAGACCCTGATATCGCATTGGAGGGAAGAGATTTTGGGGATAACAACAAGCTAATGGTCGTTGTAGCAAAATAATTTTTTTTAACATAAATAGGAATTAATACTACGGTGTGAACGAAAAAATCCTATTTGTAGCTTACAAGAGCTAAACGGATTGGTGTTAGATTTACGTATCACATTCAGAACACAGTCCAAAATGAACACTATTTTTTAACGCTCCTTCTTTAATAAAAAACTAAGATTTCGAAAGTAAATTTATTTAATTCATTCTTAGTTCGAAAACAGCACTTTTTGGCCTTAACAACGGACTATTAACAGTGACAAAAATGGAGACGATTACAAAGACCCAAACCAAGATGGAGAAAAACCCACCCAGGCGGGAATCGAACCCGCGATCCTTAGATTAGCAGACGAGGGCGTTAACCCGCCGCCACCGGAGCCGTCATGTCCCGCAGAGGAAATATATCTGGCGAGTATGAACTATTGGTTGCTTGAATTATTATAAAATAGTCTAATTAGAGAGTCCATTAAATGAATCGAATGAAATAACCTATAATTATTACATTATTTTTTATCATTATGAAGGGAGAGAAATAAATTAATAAAAGAATATGATAAATAAAACAGTTTCTGGTGTGACTAGGTGGAAAATCGTCATATTGAAACTGAAAAATAAACAACTTGGCTTTTCCAAATAGATATTTTTTTATTCACTACCTAGGTTTCGTTATGGTGTAACATCATCAAAGTTAAAAAAAGGTAAAAAAAGTTATTTTTTGATTTTTTTAACTGATGATGTTATACCATAACGAAACCTAGGTAGTGAATAAAACATTTTCTTTGTGGAAAAGCCTAGTTGTTTATTTTTTCAATTAAAAAAATATATTATATAAGTTCCTCATTTTCTTCCAACATACTGGTCTCCGTGAATAGGAGTTAATGTTTTCAAAGTCAAGGTAAATGAATAGTCTGCGACGAGCGATCCTGCGTTGCGTTTCCGCTCATGATTAGGTAAATTAACGAGCCCCAGCTTTCATTAGCTTAGTGATTTTCTGGTGTCACTGTACATGAAGATGACTTGGAGACAGTCGAGAAATACCTATTTATCACATCTTAAATTCAAGGGCTCACATTAAATTTTAATACATTAACTTTCATTCAGAATAATGTTTAACGAGCAATTAAGAGGCGACAATTCTCATAGAAGTATAAAATTAAAATTTTTATCATTATTCTTTCTTCAATTCAGTGCAGACAGAAATAATAAAAAATGAAAGCATTTTTGTTAAAATGACTTAACGATGCCATACTCTTCACCCAGAAAATCGGTATCATACTTGAGGGTAGAGCTCACCTTGGGGATTTGAAATTCGAACATTTGGAGTACGGATGCGTTCTATCCCTGAAGATTTTCAAAATGAATTCTACCTAGCACATATAAATTGATAACTTAGCCTGGAATATGCAAGCATGACCAGCTTTTGAACACGTGATAATGTAAGAAGTAGCCCAACGATCTTTATGGTATGCTACAGTGCCACAATGAATTTAATATGAATAAGTTTGGTAACGGCTTCTTAATTGCTTAAACGAACAAATTGGAAACCAAAAACCTCAAGTTAGGAATTCAAAGATCATTAAACCTTTTGTAATCTAAATTTTTATATAATGTATTTTACGACACCCGGTCCAGGTAAATAAATCGCTGATTTCCTATCAGATGAGACGACGACCTAAAGCACTTATTACTTCCTACATATGTAATGGCAATTGTGTGCCAGGCAAGCGTAAGTAAGCAATATAGTATAAACTGCTATCAGAGGTTTTTAAAAGGGAAACGTAGTCGAAAATACTAACCCTCCAGATGAATAATGGAATTAAATATTATTTTTCATGTTGATCAAATCTATCGAAGGCAGGAAAAATAAATCCTCTTTAATTTATTAAAATCAAAGTGTTGGGCATTTAAGAAATGCTTTAAATAAACTTAGTGTCATGACCTGATTAAGATTTGAGGAAAGCATACCATCTGCCTATTATCTCAACCCTCCTTAGTTGGTTTATTTTCCACCTCTTTTACGAGCAAGAGTTCAATGCCCTCTGGAAGTAATCTTGAATTGGGGATTCCCTTCCTTTGTATTTTACCAAGAAGGAGACGTCGAATGCAATACTCTGAAAGTCCATCGAAAAAGACATCCAGGGAAGTTCTCTTGATGTCTTTAACTGGGAAAAGGCTATTTCCGACGTCTGTTAAGGTTACAGGCTGTCTGGCTTTCGGGGAAAATCTAGTGAAATGCTTTCCTATGTGCTGACATACTAGAGAAAAACGGTCATAATGGCGGCTGTTGAACCATGGGAATTTTCAAAACTCGTAAATTCCAATGAAATTAAGTTTCAATACATATTAAATGTCGTTTTTTCAACAAATGATAAAACGAAAAAGAATAAGGCGATTTCTAAATGACAGTAACAAAAGCAAACATTATTATTTAAGACGAAACATAGCTATTTTAGCAATTAGGACGAAGTATTCTTTTGATCTCTACAATAGGCAAAATGTATACTTGGGCATGCGAAATATCTCCCCTGATATGGTATTTAAAGAAAAGCAGATTTGAATATCATAGTAACAAATTAAAAGATAAAATTGTATGCTTTTATCCTGAATGTTATACTGACTTGGAAATGTGAATTAACGCATTGTGCACAATTTTAAGTCGTGAAATGATGACACTAATCCCAAAACGAGAAAAATATATCTTTTATCATTTTTCACAACAGTTTTCAAGTAACTGAGCCCAGATCAGCGTGGTTCTGGTTAGAGTTAAGCATGGTATGGTGATGACGCATCGCCTGCGACAGGATCAGGACGGATATAGTCCACAGGGAGTAGGAAACCGCCCAGAGCGCCGCAATCTCGGAGTGAATTTATAGAGCTTCCGTCAGCGGTGAGAAGAGAGACTTACATCCGACCTGAAGACGGAGAATAAAAAAATTCTTCCTTGGTTATGAGGTGAAAGGGGATGACTGGAAGCTTTTCACGAATGAAAAAGCCATGAAAAGAGGGAAAAACAATGATCTATTTACCAAGTATAGGCATTGGGTAGGTAAATCAGGGATTCTGGAGAATATTTGACAACTGAAGAGTTAGATGTAGAGGGAAATAAATATTCGATGCCAAGAGTGACACAAGAATTGGAAATTTCTTTCAATGCTACTATAAATTACATAAAAGAATGACATTACTTCCATATTTTTTAGAGATTTTACTAAGGCTACAAAATAATAGACGAAAGCAAAACTGAGGAGTCAGTATCGATTAAATTTATCTGACAATGCATTTAAGCATCTAATTTGATGTTTATAGCCAAAATTTGACATAATTTTATTTGGTTCGTAAAAAAGAGTGAAATTAAATGTGCAAGTTCTCTGGAATTCATATTCATCAACTCTACATAATGTTGCAAACAGGATTATCCACTTTTTGCCAATGAATTGAGTATCGATGGTTTTTTAATACTAAGGAGTTTAATTTGAGCGACTAAAAGGGAATTCTTAGCATATGTTCTTGTGATAATGGACATGGTGTGAAGTTCTGAGGAGAAACTAAATATGTACAAAATAAAAATAATTTATGATTAAGGAACTTGCTTTGCATATTAAGGAAAGATAAAATAGGACTATTCCTTCCTTGACGAACAGCCTTTCATCCTCATTACATGTTGGTAAAGAGGGAACACAATTCTTTACACCTTATCCTCCCTCCTCTTGTGAAATTCAATTTTTTTCTCTGAGAGCAGGGTGTAAGACAAATAATTCAACTGCTTACCGGAGCGTTAATGTTTTATCCTGAAAAACAGTCATAATGGCACAGATCGGGAAACAATATTTTCAGTGCGTGGGCCCGCAAGGATGAGTCTTTATAACGTTTTAAGTACGCATATTCGTTTTCACCCAGGGACTACCTCGCGCAAACAAGACGGAATATTAAAAAAATATATTATATATGTATATACACATATGTGTACCCACGCACTCGGCGCAGAACTCTTTTTATTCTCTACCAACGTGGAAAGTTTTTTCTCCTCGCCGCAAAGTCACTGCCTCGTGCCTATCCTCCCCTTCATTCATTTCCTTGAGTTCTTCGGTCCTCAGTCATACATGTGAGAGAGCCGGGGGAGCGCAAGCAGAGGCGAAGGGGAGGAGGGTTAAGGGCAATAAAGGCGAAAAAGAGTAAAACACGAAATTGACTCGGTGGGAATGTTTTCTGAGAGGAGCGCGCGGAAGGCGGATAGTGGAAAGGGGCGGGGGCGAGAGGGTCGCGAGAGTGTTTGGAGCCGGAGTGGGAGGCGTTTGTGGCGAAGGGCAAAGTTAGTGGATTAAAGGGAGGCGAGGGAGAACTGATGGGGGGAGGCGAAAAGGGCCCACGGCCGTGCGCGGCAGGGTGGGAGTGGGAAGGAGAGGAGTCTTCATACAACGCCCGTGTCCACATAGACGGCGGGGGCGGGGGGAGGGATGATGAGGAGAGGAGTGTGGGAGTCCGCGGGGTCGAGCCACCCCCACACCCCTCCCTCCCTCCACCTCCGCCGAGACATGCACACACGGCACGAGAACGTCTTCCACGCCGGAGGGAGTATAAGAGGCGCCCTCGCTCTCTTTCCCTCGAGAGGGGCCCGGGAATAAACGAGGAATGAAAAAGGAGCGTAAATAAAAACCGATGCGCGAGAGTGGTGGTGGGAATAGGTTTATTTTTTTTATCATCCCTACAACCCCTTCAGACTCCTCGTCCCCCTCACCACCCTCGCAGCGAAGAGCCCTTGGTGCGATATATGGCTTGCCCTCCCGAAACCAACAGAAGTGAATGAAAAAGGAAGGCTACTTCGGTCCATAACGGAGCTCCGTGATTGATCTTGCTTTATACTCAGCATCGTAACAATGTATATTTACGGCGGTGATTCGAAACTCTTCCAAGGAGAGCCGACACTTTCGCTGCAAAACACACAATGGCCGCCCACAATAATGCTATATTCCTTTCTCCCTCCCAATTCATATTCTACGAAGGGGATGGACCTGGAGTTTCAATTTTCATATTTTTTGGACGCTTTGTCGGTACTTTTTGATTGTATAAAAATTTCGGAAGTAGATAGAGTTTACGCATAATTGAAATTAAATGTATAATAAAACTGTTTGGTTTATATACCAAACATGCCTATTCTCCATACGCAATAGTTGATAGTACACAAAAATAATTTGACCTAAAAATAGAGTAAACATAATATTAGCGACTAATAACCTTTTAGTAAGTGGAAGATTTTAGGCTTTGAGACTATCCTTCACACATATAATCAGAGAGGGAAGCAAAATCTAAATATATTGTTAGAGATAGAAGCTGACCCAATGAATCCAGTGGTAATCCAGGCACATGTCCACGTCGACAAGTAGTTGTCGAGAAGAATTAGATATTTATATGATAAATTAGAAGAAATAATTAGGGACATGTCAGGAAGCACCAAATCCGAAATTTAACGCACACTTATACACGTATTGCCTGGTAGTAATGGGTAAGTGGAACGCAGGGATATACGATGTGATAGAGATGGGAGAGAGGTTAGAGAGTACGGTTCAGAAATTAGAAATGATCGTGGAGGAAAAGCAGTCGAGTTCTACTGAAGAAGTGGGTTGAAGGTAACACCTGGCACAAACACCATGGGAGGTCTAGGTACACAATGGAGATACTGGGAGAAAAACCTAAGTAACAGTTTGATTATATCCTGGTTCAACATAGATTTGAAACAACTTCATCAGCATAATACAGAGCTTCCCTCGGGTTAGATGAAGGTTGAGATGAGAATATACGAGTTATCATGAAATTAAATTTTAAATTCAAATGGATTAGAAGATGTAGAAAGGGGCCAAAGTGGAATATTGAAGGTTTAAAAAGGGTGAAAACAAGGAGTACTAATAAAAACTGAATATCTAAATGAAGATTGAGGAATGAAAGGTAGCAAAGATAGGCGGCCCCTTAAGAAGGGAAAAGAAAGAGCCGCAATGAATAGAGATAAAAAATAGCATAATTTTGCCAATGTTTCTACATGTTAACCATTTTCAAGCTACCGCTAGGATGTGTGGAATTTTAATGAAATATATACTCGTGTGTGTGTATTTGTATCTATACATATTTTAAAAACCATAAACACAGTTGTTAACCCGAAGGTCGGCCTGGTAGATGATGATGGTCGAGTTCACCCAGTACTAAGCCTGACGGCGTGAGAAATTCACAAATCAGGGTAGACGGGGCCGTTCCTTTCCCTGTGCCGATTACGATTTCCCCGGAAGATCAGGTACCCGAAAAATCACATAACTTGGGTGGAGCTGCAGGTGTCCAGTGTGACTTTCCCGCATATCGAACCCTGGCCCTCCGGTCAGCAGTCCAACGCTCTACCCCTTGGATATGTGTATATACATGTATGTGTATATATATACATATGTGTGTGTGTATTCATTCAATAAAGTTTGGTGGAAAGATCTGTTAGATGATATAGAGTAATTGATACAAGGTAAAATATGACTTTTATAAGCAAAGGCTAGAAAATCGTCAGAATGTAATAAGGATAAACCACCTATACTCAGCGTAAAATATATGCACTGCTACACGTATTTATTAATAGAGCCAGAGGAAAGCGAGAAACGGTGGAAAATATACATAAAGATATTAAGCCGGGCAGTGACACTGTGATATTACGGCTATTTACTGGAACCCGAGTCTTTTTTACCTCACCATAGCTATCCAGCCCACTTCAATTACAACCTTCCTTCCCCAACCGTACTCTGTATCAGCTGACCCTACTCAATTGTCTAACTTTAATGTCACGAACTGTTTACTGTCTGGTGATGGATATTGCTCTTGAAGTCGTGTGATTTTTGTCATTCTGTTTGGTTTTTCTTCCAAATTGTGCAATATAAATGTGATTTTTACCGTATAAATTTTCCTTATGCCACACCTTGTCTCGGTAAACCTACTCCCAATAGTAATTAACCCCTTTTCTACTCCATTGACTATGCATACATGTGACACCTCCGACATGTGTTATCCGACACCTTGGAGTGGGACTCAGTGCCGAAATTATGACGAGTAAAATAAACGATGTGGAAGTATAGTAAGTGATTTTATTTCTTCAAAATATGAGGCATACCTCTTGAATATTGGAAATTATTTGATTATCCTTGCAGTTCAATTTAAATTGCTCTGAATATATTTTATACACGTGATTTATTTGGAGTCTAGTCGCACAGAAGTTTTTGGATATTGATAACCTGCCAAAGATTAATGTCAAAGGACAGCAGTAAAAACATAGCATCGATGACAAAGGAATAAAAAAGTCACATCGTCACTGATACATGAAAAAAAGAGTGACGTTCGCCCTTGGGAAAGACTCGAAGGGATCTTTTTAATTCCACAGGGGCGTGACAAAACAGAACTGGCTTGCTCATCGATCTCTTTCTTCATCTACTATTTAACACATGCGACCGCAATCTCCCCACTTCGTAGAACAGCGAGACAATTTAAGCGCACTTTGGTATTGACAAACAAAGGCAGGAAATACTTTTCCCGGATTCGACGATATTCCAAACGAGGGTGGTTGGCAGAGAAACTTTTCCATAGCCATGCTATTCCCTTAAAGATGAAGTTGGCTTCGAGATAAGGGGTGAACGAAGAAAAAATAAAACGTTCTGTTAAATAATTCAATCGCCGCAGTGAACTTCTCCATCGAACAAAAGGTAACCCACCCCACATCCTCCCTCCAGCTCCCGCACCCCTTATCCCCAGCATACGAGCACGTCGCTCCTCCAGCGCCCCTTTCACACCCCGACCTCCACCACCACCGCTCACCCCCTCGCCCTGCTCCGTCTCCATCCACGACTCCCTTCGCCAATAGGTCTTCCTCGTGTCGACATTGGCGCGGGTTGGGAGGTCAGCCTTATCTCTCCGGCTCTTCGAAAACGAGACGGGTCTCTCTTCCACCTCATTCAGTACAGAAGCCCCTACCGTGTCTCCCTCCCAGCATCATTGTTCTCCTAATCTCCAATCTCGTCCCCTTCGCTCTCTCATAACCGTCAAGGCTCACCCACCCACTCCCCACCTCCCACACACACACACACACACCTATTCCTCTCCCCCTCCTTATTTCTCACACTTCCATTTTCCCCGTTCGCCCTCTTTTTAACCCACCCCTCCCACCTCTTTCACGGCCCACACATTTATTCTCCCACCCCAATCTCTCACGCTCTCACGGATTCCCTTCCAGGCGACCAAACCCCCTTGAATCGCACCATTCGCCCTCTCACTCCCTTGGTCTCCCTTGAGATGCGGTGGGAAAGCGTGAAGTGAGGTGAACATGGAGGGCAAATTTGATAACCAACGCCGAAGCAAATTCTCCACCTACGTAGGAATGGACTCGGGTATTCCATTGCAGTCCTTGCACAATCCAACAGTTTGTTTTGTCCAAATATTACTGTTTTTCAGGAAAGGACGAGGACGGTATTCATAAACAGCAAAATTTTTCTGGCCACACAATATACCTAGATATTGAATGACTTTTAGACTGAAGTAATACCGACGGTCACAAATTTTTTTTTATATCCATTCTACAAGTCACTGAAAACGAATTAACTTTAACAAAATCACCGTCATGTTTTAATTGAAAATTAATGTGAGCATTATAATCAGCGAGTGAACATAATTAAGAGTGTTGTATAATACAGAAATCATAAAAAAACGAAGAAAAATATGAAATAAATTCACGGTTCACTAATTTACACTTCATCATTTGCAAATATTCAAAATGAGACACCATCATGAAACGAGCGTATTCTAATTTAAGAGTTGAATGGCACGATCGATTTCCAGAAAATATGAAGGGTACATGAAAGCATTAAGACCTTTCGAATTTTTACTTCAGTATTTGTTTGTTCTGCTGACTGAATGCCAGAAAGTATTTACGAAGTGCCAAAAAATAATATTGCTCTAGAGAATAAGAGAAATGATCTTCTTGGAAAAAATATTTAACTCACTCTCGAAGGGCAATTTTTAATGAGACAGCTAAATAAAACCTAAAGAATCAATTTGGACGACAGTCGACACTTTTTAATGATACATTTTACTTTTGAAAAAACGCACCATAGGAAACGTTGAGTTATTAACGGCAGAGGGCAAAGCGTGAGTAGATAATAATTGATGTTTGGCGCCAACTAACCAGGGGTAGACTGTTTCTTGGAATAGGCTGAGAAATAGAGCGTTTAGAGAAAAGGTTCAAGGTTTGTCTGAGTTGAGTTAGACTTAGATTAGAGGAGACATATTTTTGCGCCGGTATCTCCAATCACAACAGACAGTTGACCAATATGCACTCGAAAAGAGTACCGATTACTGAAACAATAATGTCTTCCTATTGATGGTAAATTATTGAAATTAAACAAAAATGTTCAGGTAGCAAAATTATTTTCTTTGTCTTCTGCATTAAAGATAACGAAAAGCAATGACCATTAAAATGTTGAAATTATTTAATAAACACAAAATATGGATCATTAGCCTTGTCTCCTAAAATCTTATCGCACTTTTTTCCTTTTACAGCAACAATAACAAAATAACATCTTACTCTCTAGTACAATCGCCTTTATGATTCCATCTCGCTAGTTCTTTTATATGTATACCTAATAACGTCCGGGAAATAACAGATACATCTAAACATGCAAAGCAACTTATAATTGAATAATATGTCTCCTGTCACTAATTGGAACATTTATTTCCGCTTCTTGAATACGACTCTCATTGGGAAGCGACTCAGATTCCAACGGTTCCCTAAAATAACTGTGAATTACTCTCTGATCTTAATGAATTATTTAGAATTTTATTTATGTAGTGCATACTATTCTGATATTAAAAATAATTTGCAATTACTATTAAATACGAGCATAGTTTGAAATTTTCTCGGAATCACCACCAGATGTTAGCACTAGGGCAACGAATTTTCCGCGATGCAATAGGTAATTTTTATGAGCAAACACGTAAAGCATCAGTGCTCTGGGAAGAGATCTGTGGTGCGGACGACTCTTTACTGCTGTTCCCGTGTAGTGATTTGTGAAGATGGAAAAAAAACGAGATTCAAGCAGGGATTGAATACTGAGTAAAGAAAAGTATGAGAGCAAACGTAATTCATGCCGACTTCCAGAACACTCTGGGATACTCCTTCGTAATCAACTGTTGCCAAATGGATAAATGAGTTAAAGTTTGGTCGGAACAGCTTATATGATAATCCGTGTAGTGATGGGCCAAAATTTGCACTCCAGAAACAAATGCAAAATTTCATAAAATTGTCACGGAAGATCGCCCACTGAAAGTGTGAGAAATCGCTATAGCTGTAGGGATTTCATCTGAACGGGAATATCATATTTTAACAGTGGAATTGGATATGAGAAAATTATCTGCTGGATGTAGCCAAAATATCTAATAAATGTGATTAACTAATGAAATAAACTGTTCGGAGATCACATGCGGGGGTATTTGAAGAAAGAGAAGTAAATCATATACAAGTTTGAATATTAAGATTAAAATGGGGAAAAAGCGAATATTAGGTATGAAAAGGCCAATATAGTATTAGTAAGAACTCTAGAAAGTACTCTAATGAAATATTTTGGAGGTGCCAAGTTGTAAGAAGTGGCCTTAGCTTTCAAACAGAAGATAAGATGAAACGACGGTTTAAAACAATATTGAAACGCAATTCTGCCGTCAAAAATTAAACCAAAATTATGACGCCTAGTTACACTGAAACTAATACTGTGGTGTAACGTATGATTTTGTTATTTATGTTGGGTGGAGTTGATTTATATGTCATTTAAATTCTAAAAAAATACCCGGATTTTACTTCATTTTCAATTGTGACGCAAACATAAAATATATGCATACATAACATAAATCTATGCATATAAATAATAATGACGAACAAAACCGTCAACTCTTCTCCTTAGAAGTCACCAAAAAAATTAATGAGTGAAAACACTTTGCAGTTTGACACGCATCTGTAATTTCGGGTTTTGGGAAGGATGTTATTGCTTATTATACAATCCGTACTGTGGCACAGAAAACAGAAGCGTGAATGGGTTTACAAGCACCAAAAGTTCTAGTTCACGTTCAACTCTGTAGCACTAGAAAGATTGCTGTGTTTGATAATTCACAGTCGCGCGGATAAATCTGCACTCAGAGGCTGAAAATACGACTCACTAAAACACAACTACCAAGGAAATGCCACAACAGCATATCAATGCAGTCCCGCGCACCCGTGTAAGAATCCTCCTGGCTAGATTTCTCTCATGGACCTTCTTACTACCATTCGTTGCACCACCGGACTAAATTAGCACAAAGTCATAAAACTCGAAGCAACTACGAACAAAACAACCCCCTTCTCCAAATAAGCATCACTCATTGGTCGCATTTTCCCATCCCGTTTGCACAAGCGGAGCCGTCCTGTTGACCGCAAGCAGAGGATATATTTCTTTCCCTGAAGTTTTGACAACGAGCCAGGCATTGGCGTTCGGAGCGCAGCGTGGTGGGCTTGGGCGTGGTTGTAAATGGAGGAGTGCACGCGCTGTGGGGAATGGGTTGAGGAGTAGGCGACGGATATTATGCTCTAGAGAAGAAAAGTCTCGCGGCAACCAGGCCACCCCACACTGTTGAGAGGTTTCCTGTCGGAGGGCGAGGAGGAGTTGAAAGAAATACTTGGCGTGGACGAGTTCAACGGAGGGTGAGCTCGACACTGGCGTCCCTCTCCCAAACAACTCCCTCTCAATTTCCAGCCCACCCCCCGTCCTCCGTCATTCTCCTCGTCACAATCCCACGCTTGGGAACAATATGTTGCCGTTATGAAGCGATGCATCAAAATTACTTTTTTTTCTCCTGAAAATATATTTCCAAATGCATGTTTTCCAATCCAATTTCTGTAAGATATATTCGTTTCGATCCCAGCATAACACAACACGGTTAGTGGCCCGATTTCTGACAGCAAGAAACCTTGAATGGAGGGCACTACATTATGAAGAGACGCCGCAGATACGAGTAGCACTACCAAATTCAGAATGCATCGGAAAGTGGTACGCTAAATGAAACACCAAAATATGAGAACTAATAATTAAAAGAATATAACTACATTTCATAAACATATCCTCTATATTTTGAAAAAATTATATTATAATAATGTCATATTTACTTTTTGAGCAATCAACACCATAAAATAATTCGATAGTGAATAATTGAACCTGCCTTTTGCAAACATGCACGAATTCCAACTACGTGTATTAAAATGAAAAATCGGTAAATATTAGGAACAATATCCTGATCAAACATCATTCATCAAACATTTCTTGTAGTCACTTGAAACTTTTTATTTGAGTTTAGTGTTTAAAATCTTGAAGTATTCAAAAAGTTAAGTATGGAGTGAACTAGCGTTTCATGCTCTGGTATTTACAAAAGAAGCGATAATCAGGTAGGTACTCATGAGTTTGAAAATTGCAATCCCGAAAAAAATGAACGCATTCTAACTCAAAAAAACTCATGGGAAAAATGTACGGAATGGAAAAAATGCACGGAATGGAAAAAATGCACGGAATGGAAAAAAATGTACCGTAATAGACGCACCGATATCAATCACTTTACATCACGGCACGGTGCCATGAGATAATATGCCATACTTCTTTTTATTTAAATTGGGTCAAAGGTAGGTGACATTTCTCAATTAAGGATGACTTGTTTTACAAAAATTGAATAAAATAAATCTATTGTGAGATAGTGTAACATATACTTTTTCCTTACTGAAGTTGTTGAGAAACCAGTAGCTTAGAATTCACAAAACCCATTAGTGCTATTACTATGCATAGGAAACCCATTTCAAAACTCAAAAATTTATTTATGTAGGTAATAGTCTTCAAGGGAAAAAGCAAGGATGTAAGCTTAAAGAATATAATGGGGACTATTTCTTTGGAATAATTCCTTGGTGAGAATTCAAAATCCAATCTATGGCAGAAGTAATTTATAAATTAATGGAGTTCCAAAAATAACCTTCTTTTTCTTATAGTTTGTTTCATTGGTGTAATGAAATATCTGTTCCATTTAAAGTGACTACATCATCCTGATTAATGCTAACGACATTGAAAGGTGAGACTTCTCTTATACATTTCCATTACCACCCCACCCGTTTAAATAGACTTTCTTTTAATATGGATGGGTCATAAATTGTTGATCTATTTTAGCTTAAGGTCATAGTGAGATGGAAGTACTGGAAAATCTCTTTTCGGTACCTGTAAATCTCCGAATAAGTGATCCTTAGTGTCGGTTTTACGGACAAGAGAAATTGGCGAACACTCCCAGTCTTGCTCTCAAAATACATACGTTGTTTCAAACTTCGAGAATATAGCTTTTCTAACACTATTCATTACCATAGTAAAATAAATTTTTTAGGATTGATTTCAACATGGATTGAACACCATCAACGGCAGCATTTTCTCTCTAGTAAATGATGTCTGAAATAAAACTGGCATGCTCTTTAATGGTATAGGTGCTGGGAATTGACAGTTTTTACTTCTTATCTCGAGTCGAACCAATTCCATTCCAGAACTGCTTCATGCAGCAATTTTCAATCACTTCACAACTCTGAATAATGCTAATTGCAGCGCGGGAAATGAAATTAGATCCATCAACCCGAAAGTTGGTTTAGTAGATGAAATGGTACAGCTTATCTCGGACTGAGTCCTATGCATACGAGGGTTTGAGAGGTCACGCATTCATTAGAAGAGGGCGATAGAGACCCCTTCCATACATTACCGTCAGGTCTTCCGATAAATGCTATGCCGAGAAAGTCTTACATCCTGGGCTTGGTTTGTCGTATGATCCACATGCATCACCTGACTCTGAATCCGGAACCCAATGCTAAGTTCGGTGTACTTAAACTGGATTCTTTGAACTCAGGATGAGTTCTTAATTTGTCGGCATCAGTGCCACTTTAACGTACTAACACGAGAGACTTCACCAAATATACCTATGACATTCAGATGCATCTATTTTCACCTCAATATCAGTAATTTATTTACTTTATTTATTTACATAAACTTCGTTGCAATTAGGCAATTTTCCTGGTGGCAACGGTCCATTGTGATCACTGGTCACTCTTACAATGCACATACATATACACACAAGAAGAACAGATATGAGACGAAATGCTCGTTTATTCAATGACACTTTTAAGATTACCGACCTCTCCTTTACCATCACACAAGGATTAGGTGTACACCACACGAGTACATACTACGCACCGTCCATCACCACACTTCGTCCGTAATCACGTATCTTCAATTTCATATACCGTTCAAAATCGCGTCCCGTTAACACATTATTCATAGCACAAGTACATACGGTTTTATTTCTCACTCACACGTTTTTAAGGCGAGCATACACCTCGTTTTAAATTTATTTAATGAATAAGGTAAGGACTTAAAGATATCCTCAGGTAACTCATTCCATTCTTTTATTCCACGATTGAGGAAGGAGTTTTTTTTAATGTTTGTTTTGTGCCCTATATGTTTTATTTTGAACTGATGGTCCTTCCGCCCAATGTAATTTGGTTTGTCTAATCTTTCTGAGAGCTCCTCCCACCCCTTCTCTTTATTTACTATCTTGAACATCCCACATAGCCTGTTCAGCTTCCTTCTGAGTCGGAGCGGTGTCCATCCTAGTGTCTCTAACATTTCTGTCACACTATCTGTCCTGTAAATATCTCCTGTCTGTCCATAACAGGTGTCATTCTTCGATTTGAAACGAGGGAATAAGTGAGGGAATGCTTCCTCTGTTTTTTCCTGATTCACATCTTACTCTACGGGATAACTGGTACAAGAGCCCTGGTGAAGTTACTTTTACTAACACATGAGAGGAAAGTAGTGGGAAGTATTCCCACTTTCAGTGTATATTCGATACATGAAGTTGATTAATTATTCTAAACAGCTAAGCATTTGTTGAAAATCAATAGCAATCGTTGAACATTACTTTTTTTTCTGCTTTAAGAAAGTACTGGCATTAGTCGATGTTGATGGTGGATGATTGTACCCTAACTGCTAACTTGCAGTGGGGCGGTGTTAATTTGGAAATATTTTGAGAAAGTTTCATTATATGAGAACTCCAGAGCATACGAGCCCAAGCAGATATATAGGTATATGGTTCTATATTCTTTAAACCAAGATTCATATTGCGAAAGAAAATGAGAACTAAAACGGCAATAATCAGCAGTCCTCATCCCCATTCGGATATTAGTTTATTGCAGCTCTGATCCCTTCACAGACAGATAGGGCCATCAATTTTTCATTACACGTTATAATCACCAATCTCATCAATCTGTTTGACACATGCCCATGCCCATCTCTCCACTTATTCCTCCTTCTAAATCGTTCTTACAGAGGAAGTCATGCTTAAAATTACATTCTATAAGATTTTCTTATTCTTGGTAATGTTTCCGAGAGATTTATTTCCTTAGCTACGGTAACAGTTATTAAACTGTTTTTTAATGGCAATTCTCTTCAAAATATTACTATAGCATCTGATTCTTCTTTTCTCTGGGAGTGTTAGTGTCATACCTAATTAAATTAGAAATGTATATGTTTTTAGGTCCTCGCTGCGAGTAGGCTTTTCTTCCGGAGGAATAAAAATAAAAATACGCCGTCTCATTAACAGACTCTAACAGAATATTATATAAACATTTAAATTTTCATTTTTAAAAATTTTTTTAAATGGGTGTTTTAAATACTCGAGTGATAACACGTGGGTGGTTTCTCTCCGAAATCCTGAAAACAGATTGTAGTAAACGCCGATAAATGCGACCGTTTTCCCTAGTTGCAATACAACAGGCGGTGTCTTTATTCTTGTCTCACAGATGGTGGAAATACAAACGCGCCGATGATGTTATGACTATTAGCGTCACAGGAAGATAATTTTCGAAGGAGAAAAAAGAGAACCTTTCATGCTCTCTCTCTACATGCTTGTAACCATACTGCGGGATCAGAGAGACATTTACGACCAGGGGAAGAATCTTATGCAGGCATCCTCGGCCTTCCACCAAAAAGTTATAAAAAAATTAAGAGAAACTCTGAGTGAAAATAAAACTGAACTCGTGCCAGAGGAAAAAGGGCGGAGGAAGCGAGATGAGATAACCTTGTGCTGTTATGCAATTCGATAACTAGATATGAAACACCAACAGGTAGTTCACAAAATCTGTGCTAAGAATTGTAGAGATTTAGAATATTTTTCATAGAAAATCCATGACCGCATTTCTCATCTCTCTCGTCAATGTTGCTCTCAATGTGGGAAAAGGAGACTGTCTGTTCAATACTGTGCCTACATCCTAGGTTTCGAACGATGCACGGAGGAGCAGCATTGGTCTAAATAAAGCTAGGGTCATTAATGAAAACTCACTCTACCATGCTTCCGCTCAGAGTTTTGTAAGACGCGATCTATCCCCATCCGCTTTTCCCTCTTCCACGAGTGTAAGGATGATGCTCGTTGAATATCAAAATGCAAGGATGGTAGTTTGACGGGTCGCCAAATAACCTTGAACACCCCCTCGTCTGTATCGCGAAAACAGAAACAAAATGCATAGGGTAGAGCGACTGACACGGGGGTACAAATTGAAGCAATATGCTAAAAGAAGGCAACATTTCGACGTCATGCACGTGAGAGAAAACATTGCAATTACTAATTATAAGGGTAAAATGTAAAATTTACGTTGGCCTTAACTCCGTGACGCAGAAATATTAGATGCTACAAACTTAATGTTTTTATTTTTGAGAATAATGAACACGAAAAAAAGGGTCATACAGTATTTTTAGTATTACGCATTTTCATGCTAACCGACAACGGAATACTTACTTTTATCATTATCCGATTATCTAGTAAATGCTATACTAGAACGGGGATTCCGTATTTAGAGATCACTTGCTCAATGAATCTATTTTTTAATTTACGGATAATGATTACGGGGCTACGATGATTATAGGTAGTGTATATTAATCATCATGCAAACCTATTAAGAGCCAAGTGAACACTTGCCCCAAAGTTTCAGAGCGACTGCTAAATTAAGCTCAATGTACAAGTAGTACGTGTAAGTATTAGAGGTTTACTGTCCATTTCCGAGTACTTTTCATTCCAAATTCACAAATCCTAGAAGAATTGTTTCCCATTCATGCACTTATTGCACAAAACGGAAATTCATGCACTATTTGAGTTGTGCCATTTATATCATGCACTGAGCAATGTTACAAATGACGGTAATTAAACTGTATATGTGAAATATATTTCACCAAAATAATTTATATCTTGTTTAGCCATCATCGATGACTGTCTTGTGCGTCGCTGGAGCCTCCAAAATAGCCTGGAGCCGGACTATCACCTGAGATGAGATTTGGAAATGTTCCAATCATACGGCAAAACGAAACACCGGAAATAGATTAAAAGACGCTCCACGGGGTGCCGTGTGCTGTAAAAGTCTAGGTCTCATTGATAGTCTTTCTCGAAATAAATTCTTAAATACTAGCAATATCTAACGATTTCAGTTGGTCTGAATTGAATCTTTAAAAAAGATAACTTGAAAAATACGGATATCTCTGAGACCCTCCCAGCAAATAGTATAAATTCTTCTTAAAGCATTGGGATAGGTAGAACTACTTATAAAAACATCGAGGAGAGATCCCAGTCTTCGGGTTGATTTCATCTTTCCCGTTGCGACAAATCATCGTCATATCTTCTGTTTCAAGAGACAATTTATTGCAAGAAGAAGAGACTTTCCGAAATCCTGCACAGAGCATGTAAATGACAGCGCACTACTACAAAATGACATCAATGGCTTTGGTGAATGGGTAGCAAATAATAATATGGGCATTAATGTTAGTAAGAGTAAGCACATACATTTTTCAAATAAAAAGAATGCACAAAAGGATATTTACAGCCTCTTTAGAGGAAGAATCCCATGCAATAGTCACCTCTACTGTGTTCCTTCTGTGTTCCCATCCCTTTTCCTTATATCTATTTCCATGTGAATGAATGTTTGTTCGTCGTATGGTGGGATTTCGTGTTCCAATGTATGCGTGTGTGCACATACATATACGTGGGTGGTCTGTAAAGTTTCCGACCTCAAAAATTTCAGGAAAAATTTTTTGTATCTTTGTTAGGTTGGAAACTTTTCAGACCACCCACGTATATATATGTATAAGTATACATTAATGTGCCAACTATTTATTCGGCTAGAGTTCCGATTTCAGATTAAAAAAGACACATTTTACGCCAAAATAGCGTATCCAATATTTGATGAACTGAATTTCCAGCATGACCACGAGTTGATTATTATGTAATATAAATTAGGCATTACCGATATTAAGCGGAGGCATTTTAATGTTCGTATGTTAACCAAGGGAAATATTAGTGTGGATGATGAAAACACAATAGTTTATTAAACACCCTGAACATGAATTAGCGCAGACAAAATGAAAATATAATAAAGAGAGGATTTAAAAAAAAACAACAAACCCAAATTTCAGAGCATAAGGTAGCCTAAGGTTAAGGAGTTCAGGTAGCCTAACAGGCTAAAACCCTCGCCAGGCAATCGAGGGAAAAAGGGTCGAATCCCGGTCAAGGTGAATGATTTTTGCACTTTGAATTTGTTCCATTTGAACAACAAACTACTTTTTCCCCTACCGATGCCTTTTTTATGTATTTTTTTGCAAAAACAATTAAAAAAATACAAAACCATTTTGATACTTATATGATTGTCATAGATTCTTATTAATATCATCCTGAAACCGGTCTCAATCTAAAATCTCAACAATGTTTTCATTATCGTACGCATCGAGTAGATATAGGGCCTCAAATATCCGGTTCAAAGGAAAAGGGACGTAATTGAATATTTTGCTGGAAATCGGATACAATGGGGAAAAGGACCCTGAGTAGATCTGTCACATAGTCAAAAATCAAATGAGGGTGATGAGGACCTTATAATGATTACGGTGTTCCCACATGATGCCTCTCTCTATATGGTGATATTGACCCAGCAACCTGTTCCATTAAACTACCAAAAATTCAAAGTAGACAAAATAGTTCAACATAGCATTTAGATAATTAACTAGGAAATTTATTTTGTCATCTCTTCCATATCCAGAGGTCGAAAAATACAATTATCAAAAGTCGACGAAGTCTCGTCGTTTTTTGAAAATTAATCATCTAGGCTATTTTAAATAGACACCTGCATATTAGAATCATTTTGTGAACTGCAATAAAAGTTCTCATTTTTTATCATATAGAGGCTGAATGGATGACGCTCAGAATGGGATAGTTTTTCTGGCTGTATGAATCCGTAAATTACTCATAAATGAATGCTCAGAAACGTTATGAGTCCCATATTTGGGACTATCGCCTTTACATTTTATGTTCCCTTTATTTTGTATTTATGTTCTCGGGCAGTGCCCGGAACAAGTTTTATTAAATACTTGCGAGCAATAAATTCGAATTAGGCAATTAAATTGATAAATAAGATGTACTCCCCACAATAACTCCTGGACAACGACCACACAAGAGCTTTTAGGCGACAGATATTCCTACTCATTCATCTTTGTTAAATAATTCCATCCCTTGACGCAATAAGCTTAATTATAGGGATCCCATTTAATGTTCCAATAACTCACGGAGGATATTCATTCGAAAAGGAACGACAACTTGAGGTCACGATCACTGCGTCATGACGACGCAAACATGATATTATTCGAGCGGTGAAATATAAAAATTACGATTTCCTCGACAGAGTGGAGACGAGAATTGGAGCCGTAGCAGCGCGCTGGCCACATTAACCGACAATGTAACGGAGAGGAGAATTCCAGAAAAGTCCCATTAGTCAAAACACTTTCTCCCTTGCCATTACAGAGAGAGAGAGGGAGAGAGACCTTCAACGCTTCCAGGTCTCCCCACTTCGGCGACAAATTGCCGCGTGAAAATGTCGGCGGTACTACCTCGGGCACTTCACACGGACTGAAACCCATTCGTTGCGGGCATGAGAATTAAGGGATGTGGGAGGGGATGCGTGGAGGTCGATTGAGAGAGGGAGCGAGAGCAGTTGAACAACTGGAGGTGAACTTAGGAGGTGGAGGCGGGGATGCCAGACTTAGGGAAAGACAGGTTTCAGGTGGGCGAGAGTACCCTACACCAAAATAAAGTGCGCTACACATCAGACTTGATACCTAGACCCTATTAGCTCCATCTTTGATAGGAATATTTTCTTCACAATATTAGATTTTAACTATAGTGGATATGGCTACGCTGTATCAAGAAATCAATCCTGTTCACTTTCCATAAAATTCATGATCAAGTTAAGGCACTTACTATTAAAGTAAAGATGAAACTGTGAAGCAAATAAATAAAAAAGAAAAACACGTTTACAGGTTTTCACAAGAGGCCTTTGTAAAACGAAGCTCGAAATAGAACGCTCTTCGGCGACGCACAAAATATTCGCCGAACCGATGCAACGCTAGATTGAATGAGATAGTATTTATACAAATAAATAAATTCTAATAATAAATAAATATTATCTCATTCAATCTAGCGTTTCATCGGTTCGGCGAAAAAGCCATACCTGGATTCGTGTTACCAGGATTTTTTGAACTTTTAGAATTGACAATACATTCGACAATTATTTGACCAATAATTTTAGAATTGCCACGAGTAGACGATGAAAAAATTAGTCTCACGTACACAAAACTCATCAGTAAATCAAATCTGCTTTTAATTAAAAACATTTCTAAGGGCCCTCTTAAGGAATAACAGAATAAAATATTTCTCTGCATACAGCCATTTGATGGAACGCCTTCTATTTATACATACGGCCAGTTCGAGTAGTGCTATTCCACAGACGGCCAGGGTTACGCTGGTCTATACAACTGGTAAATGATATATGAGTTGGAAAATTCACAAGATAAAATTTTCGACACGAAAAGGTTGGCCGAACCTACTCAAGATCACGAGATTTAAGCTAAACGACACGGCACTGTGCTGTCACCGTCTCTAAGTGATAAGGAATCAGAAATATATTGTCCAACGACAGTAGGGTGATATTCGGATCAAAATTAGTCTTGTGTGTATTCATCCGTTACCATACACCTACTAAAATACTAGCGTACTAAAATATTAAATATATAAGTGACTCACCCGTAAAAAGAGATGAGGCTATTCATTGCAAGATATAAGCACTGTGCCACATTCTCTACCAACCGTAAGATTCTTGAGTTAGAATTCCCTTCTTTAGATTTATCAGTGTTAGGGTATTACCAAATACCTTTCAGGTTATCACCAATATCTTCCTAATTTATGCAGCATCTGCAACTGCTTGGATTTACCCGTCAATGAACCAACCATCTGATATAAGAACTGGGCCTGGTTTGAGACGTGAATTTACCTACTAACCGAATGTAGGTATACAGAAAAAGAAACATCATACTATTCCACAGAATATTTATTGGCATCACTCATTTTACCACTTAATCATCGGTAACAGCGTTTCATGGAATCAAACGCTGATGTGAAACACGTCATACCAGTAAATTTCCTGAGGAATCTTAGATGTAACTGTACTTTTCCAATCGGCATTATTATTGAGATATTAGAGAAATGAGAAGCTTCTATGGAGTCTTTTCGACGCTTAAAGGATACATTTCTACTAATTGATCTCAACTTTGGATATTTAAGGGTTGCATAGTAGCATGTGAGCAAAGCAGTCGGTTTTTAATCAGTGTGTTTCGAGTTTACAATAATGCATTATGTCTTTTGATAGCTCTATCTGTACTACAAGCGATTCAAGTTTATTTTTGTTGAAACTTACATTTGTGGGATTTATGATCCAAAAATGAGAATGTCACGCTACCTTGAACGTTTGAATTCACCCGCCTTAGGGACAAGCTATACCTATTACATACCTACCAAGCTATTTTCTAT
Source organism: Hetaerina titia (assembly GCA_037158775.1). Lineage (NCBI taxonomy): Eukaryota > Metazoa > Arthropoda > Insecta > Odonata > Calopterygidae > Hetaerina > Hetaerina titia. Next base: position 42,926,586 of record CM073773.1, on the reverse strand, counting down.
CCCCACTAAGCGAAACACATTTTGGATTACTGATGCATGTAAGATTGAACATATTTAATATTACACTTTCCAGTATTGTACAGTATACACAAAATTCGCTATTCGAATTTCGTACGCAAAGCCACCTATCTAAACCATCGATTTAGGCTCAATATCTAGGCGATCTGTTTGTGAGAGGCGCAAAAATCACAAAACGGCAGCTGCCAGTAGGTGCAATATTTGTGATTTTTCTCGCTTTATCCCGTCTGAGTGTCGACGCGAATATATGTTCGATTTTTAACGGGTGATTTAGGAGGTCACACCATACAGGAAGCATATGTGTTGGACTCATAGTAGGAACTATTTTTAAAAGAATATCAATCCTTGAGCATTCTGTTTCGCGAAAAAGTAAAGGATTACAAATTTCCTATTCATAATTAGATAAATATTTTAATACCCTGCAAGCCATCGCTAGGGCTTACGGCAGGGGGTGAATACACACCAGACTAATTTTGACCCAAATATTTTTACCCTCACAGACGTCGGACAATGTTATTCTGGTATTAATACATTTTCAACATCACTGCTAAAGAGACTTCCTTCCATTTTTGGCAAGAGCTTCAATCTATAATTTAACTTTCGCTTCGTGAGTGTTTTCCAGCCTAACTGTTTAGATATTTTGAATACGCTACTAAGTTTATCATGACCACGTTTTAGAAATCTAGCTCCTCCACGATGCACGCGATCCAATTTGGCAATTAATCTCACTTCGTGAGGATCCCTTTTCCTTGCAGCATATCCCAAATGAGGCTCAACCAGCGAAAGATAACATTACTCCTTGACCTTTTCATCATATTTACCCAGTACTCTTCTTATAAATCCTAATTTTTTGTTAGCTTGTCCACATATCCCCTGTATGTGTTTCACTCTGGAGAGTTCGTGAGTGAGGGTAATGCCTACGTATTTAATTGATAATTAATCTACACATTACATTTCTGTGCTTCTGATGTAATAGGAGTTCGGGAGGGAATTGCTCTTCTCCCAAAAATGTATCACCACGCACTTTTTTAAGTTTAAATCTAATTGCCCAGAGTGTCTTTAGCGTCGTATAGCATTACGGTCATCTGAAAAAGCTAACTGTCCTTGGGATCACGGATATCATGGTAAACCACTGCATCGTCGGCAAATAAACGTATCTTCCCCGGAGGCAATATCGTTAACGTGAATTAGGAATAAAAGAGATCCGATGACACTTCCCTGGGGAACACCTGAAGTCTACTGCATTTGAACTAACTCCATATATGACTTCTTGCAGTCGACCATTCAAAAAGTCTTTATTCCATCCACGATATATTTATCTACGTGTGTGCCATGTGTCTCAAGAATTGTGAGTAGTTTATTAAGAGGTACTTTGTCGAAAGTTTTCTCAAAATCTAGAAAAACCGTGTCCACTGGAACATTCATCTCTCCTGAAATAAGAATATCATGAACAAAAGCGCAAATTGTCTCTCGCTCGATCTATCCTTTCGGAAACCGTGATGGCTTATCATTAACAGCTCCTGATTATCGGGGTGTCTCACGATCGAACTAGCAACTATATGTTCCATAACCTTGCTACCCTGATGTTCAAGTTTAAACTTGACACAAGATATGAAAGCCAATCACATGAGCTTAACCAGTTTTGAGTATACTGACGCCTGCATATTACAGTACTTGGTTATTAGCAGCTCATTAGAAGAAGGATAATTACTATGAAAGATGTTTAGGGATAGGATTAAGCTCGACTCAAATCATGTCATCTCACAAAGGAGATAAATATCAATCTTACACTAGATTTTAGTAGCTCTGGAGGCAATATTAATTTGTTGTTAACGAATGTTAGAAAATTTGAGATTGTAGTACTGCGTGCGCCACTTCTTTCTCTTTCCCACCCGCCAAGCCGCAACATATGAAATATATACACACTTGTCATCGATCTATAAATGCTGAGAGAAATAGGGATTGTATGAGAACTTTCCAATAATTGAAAGAGGAATTCAAATTAGGAATGATAAATGAAGTGAAAGAACCAAAAGCGGAGTAGAAAATGTAGTCAAATGAGCGATGTGATGATATGAAGAAATTTTAGGGCCAGAGAGAAATTATGTCATAACAGAGAGTAGAGACGGTTTATTGATAATAATTGCAGTAAATAGCACTGGAAGTGCATTAAACTTATCAAAAGTTTTGCAAAATAAATGAGATGACATACGAAAGAAAATTATCATAAATATACGAGTATCTATATATCAAGGCGGGTCGCGGTGGTCTAGTGGGTAGAGCGTTGGACTACTGCCCGGAGGGTCCCGGGTTTGATTCCCGGGCAAGGCACTTTGGACACCTGTAGTTCCACCCAAGCTAGTTGATTTTTCGGGTACCAGATATTCCTGGGAAACCATAACCGGTGGGAAAGGAACTGGCCCCCCTACCCTGATGTGTGAATATTCACACAACGTCGGGCTTAGTACATGGGTGAGCTCTACCATCACCTACTACACCGACCTTCGGGTTGATTACTGTGTTTATGGTTTTTTATATATTTAGCTCATAGAATTTGACACAAAAAGAAAATATCACGTTGATGAGAAGATGCTCTCTGGAACAATAGAGAGCACTAAGGTCATAACGAAATTAAATCGTTTGTAATGGAATGAACTCTTTACATAGAGAAAGGAATGAATATTTCATGAAGATAAAAAGAAAATTTTATAGAAGACTTCAACATAATGAATGTTATAGTAGAAAAACCTGGACTGGAGGAAAGAAGATGAACATTCCTTGGAGGTTTTGGAGAGATAACAAGAGTAAAAATACTACTGCAATTTCTCAAAATAATTTATTGACACGCGACGAAGGCTTGTGAATCATAATCATGGCCACACCTGATGATGATGCATGCAAAGCACCGAAAACATGGTCGTCTTGCAGTAAATTATTTTTTAGAATTTCACTGTGTTATTTACCCTTTTCATGAAGGAATTCCTCCAAGTAAAGCCCAAGACTCTTTTGAGCAATGAGTCTAGATAAGCATGGAGAATGAATGAAAAAGAGAAAACAGATTTACTATAAGGATCAGAATAAGATAATAGATTAAGAAGAAAAAATATTAATTTTCACTGTAAGAGCATTGAATTTCACGACACTAAGTATGTAAACGATATCTCATAAAAACAAAACATCATGTAAGACCCTCTAGAACAGTGGTTCCCCAAGTGGGCTCTACCGCCCCCCGTGGGGTGGTGCTCTAGTCTATGGGGGCGAAAAGAGACAAGGGGGCGGCAAGGGGGCGCTAGAGGCTCCTGACAATGTGACATTTGCGAAGGCTCGGTAACTTTCCTTTTGTCTCCGTTTTTAAGCTTCCTTTTTAAAGTCTATATTGTTTCCCGAATCTGGAAGTCATTTACGTAAACCATGTGTTTACTTACATTTTAAAGGAGGCACGGTTGAAAAATATTCCCGAGCCTTTCTCGCACAAGGGAAACTTTTGAAGGGGTTTAATCTTATTTGGTTTATCGTTGGCACAACTTCACGACACCGAGTACTTCGGAAGAAAGTTTTAGTGTGAATAAAACGGATGTGGATCCGGAGAGGAATCAGCTCATCTGATAGTTAGATTCGATGTTTTTACATTAAATATTTACCTAGGTAATCATTTCCCTAACCATTCGGTTCCAACGATATTTTCAAGGCTGTAATGGTAAGTTATTTTTCATTCATCGCATGATATGATCCTTGTTATACTACTACTACAAAATTTGTTGTAATTTTTTACAATGGCCAAGTATATTCGAAAATAAAAGACCAGTATATTGTTTATGTTTTCATGAAATGGTAATATATAGTTCAGAAAGAGGACCTTCTCTCGTACTTCCTATATATACGATTGAAAATTCCCTTTGCCGGCTACATATCAATTTCATAAATTCCCGGATCACTGATCTAAGTCACGGTTTCGCTGCCATTGTGCATTTTCTAGAAGCATAACTTTTTACAAACAATGGGCAATACTATATTCACAATGATTCTTGGAATAAAAAGTAAACTTTGGAAATATTTCGCCTTCACGAGTAAATTGAGTAGTGAGCATACTTCTTCACAAAATTCCTCATAATAATTTATTATCACATAAAAAGGTGGTCTTGCTATGGAATCAACTTTGTTTGAACCAACGCACACACAAGTATCCAAATATTGAACCAAAGCCAATTTCACCGCAAAAGTACCTTGAACTACTATGAGTACATTTTAGGGAATTGCATGGACTAATATGATTCACAACGACAGAATAGGAGTCAAAGAAATATTTTTTCACCCTCAACTGGCTAGAACAGTATTATAAATCGAATTCGAGAGAAGCTTACTTTCCAGCCGAGTTTCTTTATGAAAGACGGAAAAGGTGCATGGGCAGACCTCTGGCACAAGCTCCGTACGCACCATTTACAAATTCGCGTGGAAATGTATCGCATTTGTATATGAAATGTACAATATTTATTTAAATAAATAAATTGTATTATAACTGATGTAAAACTACTACCGTTCAAGAGAAAAATTAGGTATGAATAAATCCTGTTTTATACCATGCATGCAGAACAGCAGCCTTGCTTACACGTATATGTTTGAAGTTATGCAACCAGCGTATAAATATTTTGTTTTGATGTTTTTTATGATTGTTAGTAATTTTATTTTAAAAAGCAACCATTTTAAGATTAAATCCACGTGTTAATATCAACTCATACGTGTATTCTATTTAGTTAACATATATATTTAATTTAATTTTAACAAAATTTAATAATATAAAGAGAATGGCAGGAAATTACTCATCAAAGAAGAAACGTAGACAGTATAATGTGGATTATCTTATGTACAGATGTATAGAGTCCCTTATAAACAAGCACATGTGCTTACTATGGGAAAGGGGTTTTTCAAATGAGGCGGTGAAACCTTCCAGATTAATGGACCATTTTAGGAATCATTTGGTTATTCTATTGCTATTATTCAGAAAATCTATTCTATTGATATTATTTAGAAAATGTTCATGTTATATAATGGCTTAATTTAAGTAAAAAAATTGGCATGTCAACTCCTAAAAAAATGTTTTTAATTTTAAGATGTTTTCAAAAAATATTTGTTTTAATAATTTATTTTTATGTAAAAGGTATATTCTCACCTAAATTCCTTTAATTGTGTATGAAGCCTTTTGCATGATTTTTTTTAAGGTAATCTACCGGTTAAGGTAGGTTTTTGGATGGACACAATTATCAAATAAACATTTTGTAACTCCAAACAAAACCCAATCCAGCAACCTCATCTACATCAGGTCCTTCTTCATCTCTGTGTACTTCTTTCCTCCCTTCATCCCGTCCAACATCCCTATCCTGTTCCTGCCCTTTCCTCGCTTGCAAAACATTCTCCCCTCTATTACCTTCTTCAACATCTCACTACCGCTCAATACGGCTTTCATCCATTTTCCCTGCCTCCATAGGATTTCTCTCAACAAATCCCTCTCCTCACCCACCATCTCCAGCACTTCCTCATTTGTTTCCCTTTCGGTCCATTTCACCTTCTCCATTCTTCTCCACACTCACATTTTAAAAGCCTCCAGTCTACGTCTATCCTCCTGCTTCAGTGACCACGTTTCCGCGCCGTACATAGCTACGCTCCATATCAGAGTTTTTACGAGTCTTGTCTTAACATCCCTACTCAACGTCCCCGTCATCAACTCCCTCCTCCTTGAGAAAGCCTCCTTGCCTGGCGCAATTCTTCTCCTTACGTCCTTACCACTTTGACCGTATTGGTCCAAAACACTTCCGAGATATGTAAACTGTTCTACCTGCTCTATATTTTTCCCGCCTATTTTAATATTTATTTGCATAAATGTGATATGAAAACTATGCATCCATTGGATTGTAAATAAACATATGATTAGTCATTGGTTTTAATGTAATTATTTCAATGTCCCTCATTTGGTTATTTTGCTTAATGATTTTGATTATTATTTTAAAGCTTTTGGTGCTTAATTTAACATTGGTGGGCATTGAGTATAGGCTTAAGGATCCATGGTGTCTCGAAAAAATTTGAGAAACTGCTCTAGAGGGATCAGCTCCACCGTTTACAACAATTTTTATCTGAGTCCAGATATGTTTGATTACTGCGACAGAAATAGTTTAATTTAGAATAACATAATTAACCCAATCTTAAAGATAGATACCTCAAAGGTCATACTGACAACGTCCTATCCGACGGACGCCTTCGTAACCTTTGACTCGAGGGTCTCGGCACACACCATGTCACTTGTAGGGATTCAATTCTAATCCCTCGCCCATGGGAAGCCATTACAGTACTCCCCGCACCTCACTTATTCGTTCTTTCCGCTGGGTTCGAGATTGGGTGCGTTTACCCCGAAACGAAAAAAAATAATTAAAAAAGACCGAAAATGCGGGCAGGGTGAAGTCGGCAGGTTGACTGAAACGATAATTGATGCGGGTGAGAGAGAGATGGGGGAGAGAGGAGAGAGAGGTGGAAAAGAATAGAAGGAGAAAGAATTTGGAAGAAGAGATGAAACGGAAGAGAAGGAAAAAAAGGGTGGGAGAAGATGGTTTGAGAGAAAATGAGAGGGGGTGAGTGAGAGTGACGACCGGTGGCGAAAGAGGTGATGTATGGCTGAGAGTAGGTGGTGTCCCGAGGATAGGGCTAGCGAAATGGGGTGACGTGGGGTTGTCCGGGGAGTTGAGGAGAAAGAGATGAGAGTGTATGAGAGAGAAACGGATAGAAATTGCGAGGGGGGAGACGGAAAGGGTCGGGGGGCGAGTTTCACTTGGACGACGACCTCGTCCGCGCGGATGGATCGCGGCCGACCTGGAAATTTACACCCCTGCATCATTATTTCGCCCAGCGGGTGCGCGGTCGTGGAAGTGACACTGCAATTCTTTTTATTTTTCCCCCGGCTCGCCCGCACGCGTGAAAAGCCGAGCTGCCGTGTGCTCGAGAAAGGTCCAGGGTCGCGGGGGGGGGGGTGGGTAGAGGTGGGGAGGAATAAAAGTAAGATATGGAGCTCATGAACATTTATATTACTGCGAGAAAAGTGGGGAGAAATTTGCACGCGAAGGATTATAAATAACCCCTTTATAATGCATTCTTTCCGGCCACTTTGTCATTTCAACGAAATACGCATACCATAAACGCAGTAAAGACAATAGAGATTGATGAAAAGAATAAATCTAAATGAAGGAACGAATTTTTTTCCTTCTCCCCTAAGGTGTGCCCTGTAAGAACTCTCGGAATGCTTGTTCTCGCAGAAAGTTATTATTGGGGAATATCCCACTGAAATCTTTTTTCGGAATTTTTTCAACTTCATACGAAAATGTAACTTGTTCACATAGAAGTGAACGTGTTGCTCCTATTTTTATTTCAAAGAAATTTTTCCCCCTCTTCATCATGTCGCCATAATGATAATTTGCTTAATAATAATTTTATCAACTAAGAAGTTAATGAAAATAAACGAAGAAAGTGAAGGATGTATGATTATGCACTTTGCTGCGGAAATTTTGTAAAAGTTTGTGATATTTGCAGTACTAATTATTAATATTACATTAATAAGTGGCTTTGATAAGATTTTTATATATTCTTGAATAGGTGATAATTTTCAGTGATGAAAAATACGATATACTTAACAAGAAATATTTGAACCATTGAAAGGTTTGAACCAAACGGTATATATAACGACGGTTGGGCCGTCGAAACGTCAAATATATGCTGTGAGTGTCCTTTTTTTATGTTTTTGTGTGTTGAATATTCTCGTTTCTGTGTGTTTGTTATATGTACGTACACACGCACATACGAGGGGTGTTAAAAAATTAATGAGAATTTTAATTTTTCGGACAATAATATTTATTTATTCTCATACACTGATGTTGTATACATGTCCCTGAAGTACGATAAAACTTTCAGCTGTTTTCATTGTGGAATTTGTCTGTAACAGCCACTGAGGCTAGACGTGTTTTATGAACTCGGCGATTTTCGTTTGTTAAAAGAAATGGATCGAAGAATTTGTATCAAATTTTGCGTAAAAAATGGAAGTGTAACAAAGTGTGTGAAATGTTAACAAAGGCCAATGGTGAGTCTACTATGAGTAAATCAAGAGTTTACGAGTGGTATAAGCGTTTCCAAGAAGGCCGTGAAGACCTTGAAGATGACGAACTCCCTGGACGCCCCAGTACATCAACAATCGATGAAAACGTGGAAAAGTGAAAGAAATTGTTATGAACGACCACCGAATCAGATTTAGAGAGAGATCGCTGTTGATGTTGGCATATCGATTGGATCATGTCATGACATTTTTTCCAATTTTTTGGGTATGAAACGCGTAGCAGCAAAATTCGTTCCAAAATTGTTGAATTTTGAACAAAAACAGCGGCGAATGGTAGTTGCCCAGGAGTCACTAAATGAAGTAATCGACGATGCAGAATTAATGAAACGTATTATAACAGGTGACGAAACATGGGTTTATTGATATGACGATGAAACTAAGGCTCAATCATACCAGTGGAGGCATTCTGGCTCGCCAAGACCGAAAAAGGCTCGACAAGTGCGGTCGAACGTGAAGGTTATGCTCACTCTGTTCTTCGATTTTAATGGCATAGTACATCATGAATTCCTGCCGCCAGGTTAAACGGTCAACAAGAAGTACTACCTACAAGTTCAACACCGTTTGCGTGAAGCAATCCGAAAAAACGCCCAGATCTGTGGAAAGACAATTCTTTTTTTGCACCACGATAATGCACCAGCTCTCACTTCATTGCTTTTTCATGAATTTTTGGCTAAAAACAATAAGTAACGATGCCCAACCTTCATATGATATGGCTCCGTGTGACTTTTTCCTATTTCCAAAAATTAAGAGAACCTTGAAGGGCCGTCGTTTTACAGTCGTAGATGACATTAAAAGCGCATCGCTGAAAGAACTAAAGACTATCTCAAAGACCGAGTTTAAGAAGTGTTTCGGGGATTGGAAGAAGCGCTGGCACAAGTGCATGATCTCCAATGGGCACTATTTTGAAGGTGACAACATCAATGCATAAGAATATATAAATATTTTGTCCGAAAAATTAAAATTCACGTTATTTTTTGAACACACCTCGTACACTAGGCTACCACGCTGTCTATCTTTGTACATAACCCTTTAAAAACGGTCCTATTGAGATTTCTCCCATCCGCTAACGGGAACTCCTAGAAATATCCGCTTTTTCATTTCTTCCCCTCGATTTCCCTCATCTCAACCGAACACAAAGTCATTCATAATTTATGGCGTAAGATACTAATTTGGCAATGGAGTGATACAAAATGCATGGACTGGTTGGGGGGGAAAAGGAAAATTGGAAAAATTCCAACGCACCTAAAAATGGGATACCACTTCGGGTCAAGTTAATACGATTCCAAAGGATTTCACAAGGGGCTCACAAAGAAGGGAGGGGGAAGATTGTAGGCGTTTATGGTATCTCTGGTAGCAGGGGTGCGCCTGCCTATTTTTGGAAGGTTTCTCTCCGGCACGTGTGCATTTCGGCTGCTTTAAGATTAATTTCTTGGGCTAATATAGGAGAATTTGCGAGCAACGAAGGGGAAACGATGGGGAAAGCTGGAGCGTGTGAAGGCATGTACAAACAAGGACCATGTAACTCCTCATTCATTTAATGAGGACGCAGTGAATTCCAGCCAATTTATTATCAAAGAACCAAAAGGGTAAAGCAGTGTCGCGTAAAGACGGAGATGCAAAGTTACGAAAGAGATTAAGATATGCAAAGACCGTTGCCATGTTTTGGATGACACTGATTATTTCACTTTAAACTTATCTCTTAAACTAAACTTCCTTTGCTTCATTTGATTATTATACATAATTTTATTAAAAAAAGGACAAATTTACATTCATCTATCCGGATAATATACTAATGCTGTGAAAAGAACAGTGGCTGCGGGATTGTAATTACTAAGTAAAAATAGAATTATGTCGCTAATTTATTTAGTAGTACAATGGAAATAATATATTTTAAATCGGTTATAAATAGAAATAGCTCTTTGACACTAAGAAGATAGGAAATAGAAAATAATATTTTAATAGATTTTTTTGTTATGGGACTTGATTAAATTGTAGCTTGTGAAAATTAAAATTAACACCGTTTTTCGACAAGCATACGCATTAAATTACATTCATCAAACTTGCAAGTTAATTTTCATAAGGCAATTTAGTTGGTGGTTTTCATCTTGTAACTTACGCTCAATGAAAATTTTCGAGAGACAAAATGATCAGCATATCCTCGGATATTACCTCGACGTTCAATGAGAATGTTATATCTCATGTTTTATTTTTCCTTGGCTTTGCCTTCGTTCTTCCATCTCCCATATATATGCGGTGGCAGTAAGTGCTTTACGAGTAAAATGTTTTCGTCAACGATTGGAGCTCAAGTGAGCTCTCATTCTTCAATTCGACAGATTCGCCGTCCATGGGCTCATTGGTACAAAATATATTGTACATCTGAAGTCATGTAGGAAAACATATATGAAAATATAAAAGAACATACATTCCCAAAATAAATAAGAATAAAATTAACAAAAATAATAATAATTCCAACGAAAAAAAGTGTTAAATTCCGCCCGCTAAGAAATAGGGACAGGTTTATTTTTCGAAATCATATTCAATGTAGGAGTTGCATAATTTGCATAAGCATCCACGTCGATTGGGGGCACCGAAAAAATCCGATGATGAAACGTAAATATTTCTGGGGTTAAGACAAAGTGTTTATGGAAATGTAGTGAGTGCGGAAGTCTTCGCGGGGGAGATAAGGTTTATGGCGAAGGGAGCGGAAGGAAGATTGGGGATGCAAGGGAAGAGTCGGGGCAAGGGTGAGGGGGGAGGGGCTAAATGCTAACGGCTTCGAGGGCGAGAGTGAAGAGTCTGGGAGGGTGGCAACATCTCGGAGAAACCTTCCGCGGCGAGATAAGGTAAGAAGTTACAGCACCCTGGTGAGGGAGGGTAGGATTAGCAGTGAGGAGGCTGATGTGTGGCAGTGAAATGGGGGGAACATCGTGATATGAGAAGCTGGAAGAAGAGTTTATCGGTTGAACCGCATGGGGAAAACAGAGAAATTTAAAAGAATATGGCATAGGGAGTTACCATCCCCGTGTTTATAAATATTTGGCCTGATGGAGTAAAACAATTTCAACTAGATCCCATATTTTGTTTCGGAGTGAATAAATTGTAGCTCTTACGCTGAACCAAAATGTTACAAATCCTGCCATTTTACCAGGAGGACACGCTTAGTTAGAAATCGCTTAAGCAGGTAAATTTTGTACGGCATGGAAGCAAAGAAGTACCTTACTATTTATTTGATGCAAGTTTCATTGATTTAGGTTCCCGCATTACATCAGCAATACTGCAGTCAAGTTGCAGGTTAAAACGTTTGTTCCTTTAAGGTAACGATGGGAGTAACGCTGCGTTGAACCTAAACATTTACATCAACAAGTCGTCTAATAATGCCTACATAATGATACAGGACGTATATGTAGAGGAAATGATTAAAGAGGCATGGGAAGAACTGGAGGTAGGAATGAAAGTCGGAGGGGAATTCGTAAAATCGGTTAGGTTTGCTGATGACCAAGCATTAGTTGCTCAGTCAGCCAAGGGGTTGCAAGCATTGCTGAGTGAATTGGAGGTTCAGTGCGATAAATATGGGATGAGAATCAATATTAATAAAACAAAGGTTATGCGATTTTCCAGAAAGAAAAAAGCTAAGCTAAATATTAAAATAGGCGGGGAAAAAATAGAGCTGGTAGAACAGTTTACACATCTCGGAAGTGTTTTGGACCAATACGGTCAAAGTGGTAGGGACGTAAGGAGAAGAATTGCGCTAGGCAAGGAGGCTTTCGCAAGGAGGAGGGAGTTGATGACGGGGACGTTGAGTAGGGATGTTAAGACAAGACTCGTAAAAACTCTGATATAGAGCGTAGCTATGTACGGCGCGGAAACGTGGTCGCTGAAGTAGGAGGATAGACGTAGATTGGAGGCTTTTGAAATGTGGGTGTTGAGAAGAATGGAGAAGGTGAAATGGACCGAAAGGAAAACAAATGAGGAAGTACTAGAAATGGTGGGGGAGGAGAGGGGTTTGTTGAGAGAAATCCTATGGAGGCAGGAAAAATGGATGAAAGGCGTATTGAGCGGTAGTGAAATGTTGAAGAGGGTAATAGAGGGGAGAATGTTGGGCAAGCGAGGTAAGGGTAGGAACAGGATAGGGATGTTGGACGGGATGAAGGGAGGAAAGAAGTACACCGAGATGAAGAGGGACCTGATATAGATTAGTTTGCTAGGTGGGGAGTCACAAAATGTTTATTTAATAGTTGTGTCCATCCAAAAAAACCTACCTGAACCGGTATATTACCTAATAAAAAAATAAATGATACAGGAGGCTTATTGGGAGTCTTCTCTGCTATAAGATAGCTATTAGAAGCCATAAGATGAAATAAAATATAAACAGATGGGAGACGATAATTTCAAAAAAAGGTTGACCCGGAGCTATTGTCACTGCTCCTACGGAGTAACATTAACACCGCTGTTGCTATTGTATGAGAATATTACCAAATAAAATTCAGAGAACTATCAGAAATATTGAAAATTTCGTTGGGTGCACACGTTGCAAGAGATGGGTTTTTGCGCACTGAGTTCCGAGACTGATCACACCCGAACAGGTTGCTCGCGTAGAAATTTTTTTTAGAGCTGAAATTGACTCTCCATGAAGATAAAAAGTTTCTTTCGAATGTCATCACTGATATGACAACTGGCTACTTCCTTTTGATACTGTGAGCAAACAGCCGAGTGCTGTGTCCAAATCTCCTGCACTACCAATACTAAGAAAAGGCCAAAGTGATGATTTCTACTGGGAGTGTTATGCCTCGAAATTCCAAGGCAAGGGTGAATCAGCATGTAACACCAGCACACGTAACTGTAAATGGAGTGTGCTTAATGGATAAAGTTAAAATTTTCCAAGGTTATATGAATTGCAAAAGACCAAATTTCAAAACTTCCCCACAATAACGCGCAGTCGCACATCGAAAATATTGTTCCTTTACATGTCGCGAAAATCAATATTAGGTTGTTCTTTACACTCCCTATGGCCCAGAATCATTCCAATATCACTTTTTCATCCTACCCATTGTGAAGAAACACCATCGCGGAAAGCGTTTTTCATCATCCGAAGCAACCGTAGGCGAACTGAGCATATTTCAAATTGTAACGCCTGACACTGACACAATACTAGTGTCAGAATAATGAATTCTGTACCTAGTATATATATATATATAGTCACTTTCTTGGAAAAGCCACGAACGTGTACAATAAAATTCACTAAATAGTCATAGCAAACACAGAAACTAAAATATATAAAAGAGGGACTCACTAGTTCTCGAATTTTCGGTGGTGCAACCACCTTTCTCAAGACTAATTCCTCTTGAGAAAGGTGGTTGCACCACCTAAAATTCGAGAACTAGTGAGTCCCTCTTTTATATGTTTTAGTTTCTGTGTTTGCTATGACTATTTAGTGAATTTTATATTTTTGTTAGGTAATCTACCGGTTAAGGTAGGTTTTTGGATGGACACAACTATCAAATAAACATTTTGTGACTCCCCACATAGCAAACTAATCTATATCAGGTCCCTCTTCATCTCGGTGTACTTCTTTCCTCCCTTCATCCCGTCCAACATCCCCATCCTGCTCCTACCCTTTCCTCGCTTGCCCAACAGTCTCCCCTCTATAACCCTCTTCAACATTCCACTACCGCTCAATACGCCTTTCATCCATTTTTCCTGCCTCCATAGGATTTCTCTCAACAAACCCCTCTCCTCCCCCACCATTTCTAGTACTTCCTCATTTGTTTTCCTTTCGGTCCATTTCACCTTCTCCATTCTTCTCCACACCCACATTTCAAAAGCCTCCAATCTACGTCTATCCTCCTGCTTCAGCGACCACGTTTCCGCGCCGTACATAGCTACGCTCCATATCAGAGTTTTTACGAGTCTTGTCTTAACATCCCTACTCAACGTCCCCGTCATCAACTCCCTCCTCCTTGAGAAAGCCTCCTTGCCTAGCGCAATTCTTCTCCTTACGTCCCTACCACTTTGACCGTATTGGTCCAAAACACTTCCGAGATATGTAAACTGTTCTACCTGCTCTATTTTTTCCCCGCCTATTTTAATATTTAGCTTAGCCTTTTTCTTTCTGGAAAAAAAAGAAAAAGGCTAAGCTAAATATTAAAATAGGCGGGGAAAAAATAGAGCAGGTAGAACAGTTTACATATTTTATATATATATATATATATATATATATATATATATATACAAATAATGGGCCTTTATATGCGTGTGTATATTCTTTATATAAATATGTTATGTTGTATATGCAGTTAGCACTAGCAAACAAAGACGAGAACACAGAAATACACAAAAAAGAAAATAACCTCACTCGTTTTCGAATTTTCGGTGGTATAAGCCACCTTTCTTAACGAAGAGAATGATGGAGTTCCTTGAGAAAGGTGGCTTGTTCCACCGAAAATTCGAAAACGTGTGAGATTATTTTCTTTTTTGTGTGTTCCTGTTTTTGTCTTTGCTCGGTAGTGCTAACTTCATGCATATATATATAACCATATAAACACTAATCAACCCGAAGGTTGGCTTGGTAGGTAATGAGTTCACCCACTACCAAGCTTGACAGCGTGTGAAATTCACACATTAGGGTAGAGGGGCCAGTTCCTTCCACTGTGCCCAGGAAGATCTGGTTAACGAAAAATTACATAGCTTGGGTGGAGCAGAGGTTTCCCAAGAATTGCTCCCAGAAAACGAACCTCCGGTCTCCACTCATTGGTACAATGTCAGTGTACAACACATACACACCCAAACTTATAATTATGTATTAAACATGCATGTACGTATGTGTGTGTATATATTACAATGAGCTAAGAATTAATGAAAATTAAAGTTGGAAAAGTAATTGTTTATTCATACTATATTGAACATCCCTTAATCGATATTTTATCGCTCGAGCCCTTGCCGTATTTCAATTCCCTACTGAGAGAACTTTTGTAGCTAATATTTCTGAATTATGAGGAATGTTTCATTTTCGTCGAATCATTAATCTTATGCCGCATTTATTTGCGAAATGATGAAACAAGTCTTTTTGTTCACTCAAGCAAATTACATGTTTCAATAGGTCGTTATGGTGAAAATAGATGGGATGATAAGTGGCCATACGTAGTGGCCACTTATCCCATCATACATACATAGTAGTGCCCTAAGTTAACACTTCCATTGTTATAACAAATGCTTTACTGTTTGTCTGTCACAAAGGTAAATTTCCAATGCCCCTGACTGTTAATTTAAACAGAAAATAGTTTACATTGCCAGGGATACATCGTACCTCTTTGGACTGCGTCTTTTGAAATTAATGTTCTTTCATCTTGGGAGGTTCGCTCTCGCTTTCCGTGATCTGCTCTTCAAAAGAAGATTTGTGATTGTCCAGAAAGACTCATTATTTCCTTTGAGAGAATCTCATTATCGCTGAGTTATTTCAGACTTTGAGTTCACAATCCTTCTTGTGATCTAAATTTAAGCTGTGAACAACGATTACGTTAAAAACAGAATTATTTATCCAACTAGGAGGTCGAAAAGAGCAATCTATTGTGGAATAGTACACTACCACGCTTCTGCCGCTACGTTCGGTGGGCCAATTACTTCCCTTAACAACTGAAACAAAAAAAAAAGATTCTTTTAAAGTATCTTTTAAAGGATCTACATCTCCCGGTATTCATCTTTTGATGTCCAGGTGTCTTTACTTGGCACTGAGTGATTTAAAATAACTTTTTAAAGCATAACACCCACATTTGCCATCGTATTGCAAGGGCGACGACCAAAATGACAGCCTCTAGTGGGTGTGTACAGCGCTTCTAAGTACGTACCCTCAAATATATCTCCTTTCGTAAGATAAAAATCATTCCCCGCTTATTGAGATGGATAAGAATATTTAACTTGAATGCAAATTATTAATTATTCTGATGTATTTAAAATATCTTTCTATTCTACCACTTCTCCCACTAGAATAGAGATAGACTATCCTTCACGCTGTCGTACTATTTATGACGCATATCAAAATAAAATTACCGCTCTGTGCTTACATTCAGTAGAAACCTTCGCTAATAGGGTTAGTTATTTGCTATTATGTCAACATAAAGGCCTACCTTCCGTAAAATTCTTCCAAAGACCTTACTCTCGCCATTGCAAGCGTTTCAATCCAAATTTCCGTCATTACTCTTTTGCAAGCATACGTGACTCCATGAGTATGCACTTTTTAGAGCGATCGTTAAGGCGACAACGACTTCGTTCTTCCTCAGCAGGTAAACGGGAAATAAAATTTTTCTAACAGGTCATTTTTTTCTTTTATGCTCTCTTTTCAGCAACTAGGTCAAGTACTGGCTCGTTAACATCACTCTAGTCCTGTAGAATCAGTGCTCTCTCATTTAGATCTCGTTCTTTCCTATACTTTTCCAAATTTAAGAAACAATTGTTTGCCATTTTTGCACGTAACGTCTTTTTTTCCGCATCCATTTAGTAAAGCCCTCATCATCTTTGCGTTGTCATTAACTTGATTTATGTTCACCTCATGTAACTGTAGTCAATCTATGGAGTACTTTTAAAGGATTTCACCATTATATAAGAATTACATATCTGTTCTCAAAGTTTCTCCTCCAGCAGACCTAATTTGAATATTCAAATATTTTTTGCGGGCCACAGGCAATTTTCATTATCAATTTTATTTTAAGTCGCATAACGCATGATGCAAAGTTTTACGAATATTCTAAAATTGCGTACTAAGTATGAATTTAAAACTTACTTTAATGGATAAATTACATCCATCCAACGGCAAGGGATGACAAACTAAAAATATACAAATCCATACAGTGAACAAACAAAATAAATTATC